>VSMD01013585.1:0-38434 GCA_008750895.1 Mirza zaza | reverse complement strand
TTCTTAGAGCTGAATAGTACTCCATGGTATACATATACCACATTTTATTAATCCATTCTTGGATTGATGGGCACTTGGGCTGTTTCCACAGCCTTGCGATTATGAATTGTGCTGCTATAAACATTCGAGTGCAGGTGTCTTTCTTGTAGAGTGTCATTGGGTCTTTTGGGTAGATGCCCAGTAATGGGATTGTTGGGTCAAATGGTAGATTTACTTGTATCGCTTTAAGGTATCTCCAAATTGCTTTCCACAGAGGTTGAACTAGTTTGCAGTCCCACCAGCAGTGTAGGAGTGTTCCTCTCTCTCCGCATCCATGCCAGCATTTGTTGTTTGGGGTCTTTTTGATAAAGGCCATTCTCACTGGAGTTAAGTGATATCTCATTGTGGTTTTGATTTGCATTTCTCTGATGATTAGAGATGGTGAGCATTTATTCATATGTTTGTTGGCCATGGAATTAATTTTTTATATATTCTGAAATGTAAATCTAATTTCACTTTTTCCTAGAGAGAGAATTAGATTGTCCCAGAGTGATTTATCTATTCTCTCCTGACTGATCTACAATATACTCTCTGTTATAAATTAGAATTCGATGTGTATATGCGTCAGTTTTTGGGCTTTCTGTTATATTCTATTGATCTAATTGACTATCCTGAATAATATTGTTTTAATTACTATAGTTTTGTAATAAGTCTTGACCTCTGACATCTTTTAGGACAGATTTTTCAACTAGTCCTTTTTCTTCAAAAGCACCTTACCTATTCTTTGCTCTTTCAAATAAAATTTAGAATCAGGTTGTTATGTTCCAAGAAAAACTTTACTGGAATTTTGACTGGAAGTATATTGAATTTAGAGATGAATAGGAGGAGAATTAAGAATTTTGCAGTATTCAGTCTTTTTATCAATAAATGTTTTTTTGTTTTTTTTTGAGATAGAATCTCACTCTGTTACCCAGGCTAGAGTGAGTGCCATGGCATCAGCCTAGCTCACAGCAACCTCAAACTCCTGGGCTCAAGCGATCCTTCTGCCTCAGCCTCCCGAGTAGCTGGGACTACAGGCATGCGCCACCATGCTCGGCTGATTTTTTCTATATATATTAGTTGGCCAATTAATTTCTTTCTATTTATAGTAGAGACAGGGTCGGTCTCACTCAGGCTGGTTTTGAACTCCTGACCTCGAGCAATCCACCCGCCTCGGCCTCCCAGAGTGCTAGGATTACAGGCTTGAGCCACTACGCCCGGCCTCAATAAATGTTTTATATTCCATTTATTTAAATCTTCTTTAATGACTTGTAAATTTTACAAGTTGATAAATTTTTCCACCAAGGTCTTATGCATTTTATTAGATTTAATCCCAGAGACTTTATATTTTTATTTGCTAACATAAATGATAACTTTTAATAGCTGTGTTTTCTAATTGATTGTTGGTGTATAGAAATACAAGTGACTTTCTAAGTTTGATTTTATATCTAGCAACATTTCTAAGGTATCTTATTAATCTAATAATTTATCTGGAGATTTTGCATTTACTATAGACTCACAATTTATCATCTACAAATTGTGACAGTTTTGCTCTCTCTTTTCAATGTCTATACCTTTAATTCATTCTTCCAGCTGTTTCACCCTGGCTAGTATCTCTAGTGCAATGCTGGATGGAAGTGGTGATATTGAGCATACTTATTTGGTCCTGACTGTAAAGAAAATGCTTTCAAAATTTCATCAAGTGTAATGTTTGCCATAGGTTTTTGTGGTTACCCTTTATCAAATTAGGGCAGTTTCTTTTACTTCTAGTTTGCTAGTAGTTTTTATTCATAAATTAATTTCAGATTGTATTAAAAACTCTTATTCTATATCTGAGATAGTTATTTTTTACTCTGTTAATATAGCTAATTATACTAATCTATATGCTAATATTAAACCTTACTTTCTGAGTCAAAAATCAATTTTGTCATGATATGTCATCTTTTTTATATTCTTTGATTCTATTTAGAGTTTTTGCATATATGTTTAGAGTGAGCTTGTACTGTAGTTCTCATTTCTTTTTCCTTGTTTGATTTTGGTATGCTGGCTTCACAAAATTAGCTGGGGATTGTTCCTTCTTTTTATATTCTCTGGACATTTTGTAATATTGGAACATTGATTACTTGAATACTTCATAAAACCTGCCTGTAAAGCTATCTAGGACTGTTGATTTCTTTGTAGGGACTTTAAAAAAACTTCTTTAATCGTTATAGGACTAAAATACTTTTAAACTTCTTTGTAAGGAATTTTTTATTTTGGGGGGACTTTTCTATGTCATCTAAGTCTTTAAACATTTTGGCATAAGTTTGCTCATAATCTGCTCTTATTATACTTTTTTCTGGTGTTTTATTTGTACTTATGTTCCTTTTGTTACCATGATGTTGTTTATCCTGTCTTATATTTTTAAACAATCTTGTTTAGTATTTCTTTTATTATTTTCAAGAATGAATATTTGCCTTTATTGAACTTCCCTATTATGTGTTCATTTTCTATTACTTTCTATTCATATTTATTTTCTTCCTTCTACATTTTCTGGATTCCTGTGAAATTCATTGAGTCTTGATTTATAACCTAGAATAGGATCAATTTTTATAAATATTCCACACATGCTTAAAAAGAATATTAATTCCCCAATTTTTGGTTTGATGACTTATATATGCTTATTAGCTCTAACTTATTAAATTTACCATTCAAGTCAAAAGATTTATAAACTATAAGTAAGAAAACATTACTATTTTTTTTTTTCTTTTTATCAGGTCAATCTAATTGAGGGAGAAATTAGTTTTAAAAATCTCCCCCTGTGATGGTGGGTTTTTCAATTTCTTGTTATAATTCTGTCCAAGTTTGCTATATATGTTTTCAGTATGTACTGTTAGGTACAATTTTGAAATTGTATCTTTCTGGCAAATTGAGCCTTTTGTCATGATATAGTGACCCTCTTGATCTCTAATAATGCTTGCTGCCTTAAAGTCTACTTTATCAGATATGACTAGTTATATTGGTCATCTTTTGGTTATATTCTGTGGTATCCGAATTAGTTGGGGCTCTAGTTAGAGTTGCATTTCTCGGGCGAGTGTTTGTCTTGGCTTCTGCAGGTTGCCTTGAGGCACTGTTACCCTGGGACCCCTTTAAGTTACATTCAACCCTTGAAGTTTTCTGACTGTACAGGTGACACAAATGCAGGACAAAACATTGGTGGGACTGGCTAGTGGTTACGCATTCTGGAAACAGATTTTTTTTTTTTCTCTTCCTCTCTCTCCAATGCCAAGATAAAAACAATCAGGCTTTTTGCTGTCCTGTTTGTATGTTGGTTTATTTCTAGCTCATACTTAAGCAAAAGATGAAGCCCTTTGTGTTCTAGATTGAATGCAGGGATCTCCTCTGAGATGGCCACTGTGAGTGGTTCCTATGTTCTATCTCCTGTCCTCTGCATACTATACAGCCATCAAAACCCCTTCAGGCTCCCAGGGAGTGGCAGATGTCCTCTGGGTGAAAAGTGGCTTTCCCACTCACTCAACTCCCAAGGTTTTCAGTTTCTATTAGTTTTGGGCCTTTGGAAAATTTCCACTTCCTTGATAGCTTAGTGATTCATTTAAAAAAATATTGTTATTTTGTCTAGCCTCTTAAGCTATTTTTATTGGGAGGGCCATTCCAGTGCTCTTTATAGAATAAAAAAGTACACATCTCAATCACTTCTTTCTTGTAAACACAGTAAAACCAGATTTTATTGGTTGAGATTTTTGTCTTGTGTAATCTGAGGATGTCAAAATTAAGATAAAAGATGATGCATATAAATCTAATTTTTAAATGATGCTCTTCTCCCAACTGAAATAAACAATATCTGTGAACCAAAAGCTTGACTTAGAATTCTTTTCACTGCTTTATATTGTCTACTCTGAAACTAAGATGTTGGAGTGAGGAGGCATTTTTGGTGTTTTTAAAATGATTCTTGAGAAAAATTCAACTCAAAAGAATGAAAACACTTTAAATTGCTGCTTAAACTCTCAATTCACAAAATTAAACACTCTTTTTATACTTTATTAATGGTTTCCAATCTGAGTGTATTTTCATCAATATTTGATTAAGGTACCAGTTGTTTACTCTGCATCATTAGACCAATTATTTAACTTTTCCGTGCCTCAGTTTCCTCTTATATAAAATGGGAATATAATAATACCTGCCACTTTGGATCACTGTAGGATTAAATAACTAGTGCGTGTAAAGACTTTGCATGGTGCCTGGTATATAATAAGCATGGAATAACTGGCAGTTGCTGCTGCTACTGTCATCATTGTTATCTTCAACTTCAGAATCAAAACAACTCTTATTTTATTCTACATTTTTCAGGTATGTGCCTGTCAAAGATCTATTGGGAATTTATGATAAACTTTATGGTCGAAATGTCATCACCAAAAATGTAATTGTTGATTGTTCACACCTTCAGTTCTTGGAAATGTAAGTGTAACCCAGGGGAGAGTTTGGAACTGATTTTATTGTGACTTCCTTAGCACAGGTTCCTGAGAATGGATTTGGGGTTTATGGATTTTGCGTATTCAAAGGCAGTGCATGGTAGTGGCTGTGGGTGGGTGGTTGGAACTTTTTTGTCATGATTTGTTTCATTTTTCTGTTAGAAACTGCAACTTAACAGTCAAAATTATTTAGTTTGAATATCACAAGAAAAAGAGAAAAAAATTTAATAAAAAGTCAAAATTATTGTTTATCTTGCAGGTATGGCGAAATGTTGGCTGTTTCCAAGGTAAAGGCCCCATTCTTCCAAATCTTAAAGGATTATAAAAATACCAGAAAGAGCTCCTTATTGATTTATTTTTTTCTTTCTCTCTGCTGTAGCTTTACCCTACTTACTCTACTAAGTCCCCATTTTTGGTAGAACAATTCCAAGAGTATTTCCTTGGAGGACTGGATGATATGGCATTTTGGTCCACTAATATCTACCGTCTAACAAGCTTCATGTTAGAGAATGGGACCAGGTGAGTTATGACTCCATTTCGTATACCAGTCACTCCCTGCTTTTCTACCTCGTTCCACAACAATAACTCTCAGTTTTTTCAACTGATCAAATACAAACAAAACCAAAGAGGTTTCATGAAGTGCTTTCCTAACCTATTCAAGCAGAGAAAGAATAGAAACTAGGTCATCTCAAAGACCTGACTAGTTCCCATCCAGTTGGCTTGGTTGATGCCTCTGATGTTTTAGGGTTAGGGAGACAGGTACTACAGAACTTGTGGTCTATGAGAAATGGCTCAGGCAGGAAGGAATCGGGCTCTACAGGTGGTGTTCCATCTGTTTCTTTGGGAGAACCCCTTCTGGGAGCTTGCATGCCAGCTCTTCCCAGGCCCCAATGGGGAGTGGCTCAGCTGCTGCGTTCTTGCTGTAGCAACAGGGGTGTGGCGACTCGCCTCTCCACCCCAACTCACCTTGCAGGGTTTGAGGGTTTCAAAGGGTACTTCACCTACTACTAAAAACACCCAGATGCAAACACAACCCCCCAACACACACACACCAAAATAAAATCACAAATAAATGTATTTTTAAAGCACAGTTTTCTGTGGAAATTTGACCTCTAACCCAGATGGGACAGTTGCTCAGTCTCCAGTTCCTTTCCTTCTCCTCCTCAGCATGCTCAGGACAAGTGTCTGTCAGAGACTCGGACCCCAAATATAGGTCAGGGTAGACTGGGATTGTCCCCGCTCCCATTAGTTTCTCACAGAATCAAGCCCTAGATCTGGGGAGCCAAGGTTCTCATTTCTAACACACCAGGGGGTATGCAGTCTCCCCACTGCTGAGCTGAGCAGGGCCGGGATGCAGGTTTGAAGCGGAAAGCAATGGGACATTGGGACAGCACCAAAAGTTTAGGCTGTGCCACTAGCAGTGGGAAAGAGGGTTTTCTGGGCAGGAACTGTGCCTGGGAAACTGTTCCAGGTCCAGATTATAGGAGGGTTGGGTGTTTATATGTTGGAGTGGCCCACGGAGGCATAGCTCCAGTGTATTATACTGCATGATGTTCCTTTGCCCTTATAAACACATTTGCTAGCATTGAAGTAATGTTAACTGTAATTACATATTGTGTTGATTTGACACTAAATTCCTTTTGATGATAAATTTAACCTTAGCTTCGTACATAGTAAAGTTGTTTTTCAGACTCAGTAATAATTTGGTGGGGATAAAAAAATCTAATATGAATGCCATTTTTAATAGTGAAATACACCTCAAATAAAATCTCCAAGCCCTCCTTATGTGGTTGTGGGATTTTAGGTGCAGCTAGCATGGTTGTAGAGGGGATGGGCTTTGGAATTTAAGAGTCCTGCCACTCAATACTGAGTTATCTGGAGCAAGTTGGTTGCTAACCCAACCCCCCCAAGCCTTAGTTTCCTCATCTGCAAAATGAGGACAGTAAGACTATTTTTATCATGTGGTTGTTGTGAGAAGTAAATGAGATCACTCATGTAAAGGGCTTAGCATGCAGTAAATACTTAATAAATGCTGGCTACTAATATTATAATTATTATTAGAAGGAAGTTAAGTTTATATTGGAAGGATTCATAACACATGGTCACATTGGGGAGAGAATGACCTGATTTACTTGTTTTCTATAATCCATGTGTAACAAACCTCAAACTGGAAATTTGTGGTATTTGTTTTTGGTTTGGTTCTCCTAATAGCTCAGGAAAGATATGTAGCTGGGCCTTATTCTTTAATTAGGAAGAAATAATTGAGAAGGAACACATTTCTTGTCTCTTGATTCCCTGTCCCAATTTACCAAGGCATAAAATTCCATGAATTGATCGTTTTTTTACACACACAAAGAAAGCTTTGTCAGAATTTACAGGAATTTTTGAAAAATTTAGAGAAGGCTCCAAAGAGAGACAACACAAATTTATGACAAAAAGAAAAAAATATAAATATTTTCATAAGCGCGCATTTCCCAACTTAAGAGTAATAGCTTATCTTACAATGCTCATGTATGTTCTTTGGAGCTCATGGTATATTTTTCTAAAGAAACAGTGATAATTACATTCCCAGATTGCTACTTATCTCAAAACGTATTTGTAAATATAATGCTAACGTTGTAAAGACTCTGCCTTCTGAATCCTGGGGTGGAGAAAAGAGGCTTCAAAGAGAGAACTTTTACTTTATCCCAAAGTGGGATAGCCTGAAGAAAGATTTTAGCAGGAAAAGTTTGCCTTCAGCTTCTTCCTACCTCCTTTTCTAAATTCCTTTTCTGCAACTAGTTTTTCTCACTCCTACGCTTTCTACTACCTTCAGTCTACCCTTAGCGTCCCGCATGACCTCCATACAATTCTTCTTTTCCTTAAAAATACTCTTCATTCCAGAATACTCTTCTAATGTTAATGCCCACTCCCTTGATGCTTCTGTTCAGACTTGGGGGGAAGCCCCTCATGAAGAGAGTTCATCCCTTATGTTCTCAGAAGTCTTTTCACTTGTAAAAGGGGATACTGCATTACCTATTTAATGATTGAATTTATAGAATTTTTAAATTTAATTTAATTTTATTTTTTTTGAGACAAGAGTCTCACTCTGTTGCCCAGCTAGAGTGCTGTGGCGTCGGCTTAGCTCACAGCAACCTCAAACTCGTGAGCTCAAGCGATCCTCCTGCCTCAGCCTCCCGAGTAGCTGGGACTACAGGCATCCACCACCATGCCCGGCTAATTTTTTCTATATATTTTTTACTTGGCCAATTAATTTCTTTCTATTTTTAGTAGAGACGGGGTCTCGCTCTTGTTCAGGCTGGTTTTGGACTCCTGAGCTCCAACGATCCTCCTACCTCGAGTGCTAGGATTACAGGCATGAGCCACCACGCCCGGCCATGAATTTATAGAAATTTTTTAAAGAAATGAAATTGAGAAAAAATAAATGAAAGAAATGAAATTCATACATATTTGGGCACGAATGAGCAGAATTGGGCAGAAGGTGATGGAGTTGGGAACCAGTTTCTACCACAGTATCTGATGTTTCATGTCTGGCCAGCCTGGAGCAGCTCAGCAGGAGGGAGGGGGGAAGGCTGTGAGCCTCCAGAGCTGCCTGTATTACCATAAAACCACCCGCAGTCAGCCTAACCACTCTTGTCTAGGACTCAGCTGTTAATTGGTCCTATATGGTTAGGTCATGAGCACTTTAAGCCTTTTGGAGGTGGTTGAAGTATATCATTGACTCTCAGTGAAATTCATGCTTGAAAAGAAGGTAGAAAAATGCCTAATTCACTTGACTATTTCCCCAGTGACTGCACCCTACCTGAGAACCCTCTGTTCATTACATGCGGTGGCCAGCAAAACAATACCCAGGGGTAAGTAGAGTCCAAAAATTGTTCATAGAAAAATAACATTTCACCTGGAGGGGGTTTACTATAGAGGTTGAGCTCTGTGGACAGACAGATATAGGTTCTAGCTCTGCCATTTATACTTGTGTGATTTTTAAGTAAGTTGCTTCATTTTTTTTTTTTTTTTTGAGCCATAGCTTCTTCCTTTTGCAAAATGGAAAAACAAAACACAACACACACACACACACATCCACACTCCCAGAATTATGGCATGGGTCACATGCAATAGTGGATGTAAAGCACTTAGCACACATAGTAAGTTGTTCACTGATTGATAGTGTTATTATTACTACCATTATTTTTTTTGTTGTTATTCATAACTATTTTCCAAATTTCACCCTGAAAAAGTATAAATAAGACAGGGTTGGGAGAAGCCTTCTCTGGTAATTTCTTAGGAAGAGGGCTGGAAGGCTTGATTTGTATTTATAAGAGGTGATATCTCCCGAGGGAGCCATGTACCAACCACCATTTGTTCATTCAATAATGTAATAAAGGCCGGGAGGGGTGGCTCACGCCTATAATCCTAGCACTCTGGGAGGCCAAGGCGGGAGGATTGCTTGAGATCAGGAGTTTGAAACCAGCCTGAGGGAGACCATGTCTCTACAAAAAATAGAAAGAAATTAATCAACCAACTAAAAATATATATACAAAAAATTAGCCGGGTATGGTGGCGCATGCCTGTAGTCCCAGCTACTCGGGAGGCTGAGGCAGGAGGATCTCTTGAGCCCAAGAGATTGAGGTTGCTGTGAGCTAGGCTGATGCCACGGCAACTCACTCTAGCCTGGGCAACAAAGTGAGACTCTGTCTCAAATAAAAAAAATAATAATGTAATAAATAGTATCAAAAAATATACAAGCATACCCTTTTTTATTGTGCTTTACAAATGCTACACTTTTTACAAACTGCAGGTTTGTGGCAACCCCCTGTCAAGCAAGGCTATCAGTGCCATTTTTTCAACAGCATGTGCTCACTTCACGTCTCTCTCACATTTTGGTGATTCTCACAATATTTTAACTTTCATTATTATTGTATCTGTTATGGTGATCTGTGATCAGGGTCTTTGATACTACTGTAATTATTTTGGGGTGCCACAAATCACACCCATATGAGATGGTGAACTTAATTGATAAATATTATGTGTCCTGACTGTTCCATGAACCAGCTATTCATCCACCTCTCTCTCTCTTCTTGGGCCTTCTCATTCCCTGAAACACAACTATGTTGAAATTAGACCAATTCCTAACCTTACAATGGCCTTTAACTATTAAAGTGGAAGAAAGAGTCACATGTCTCTCACTTAAATCAAAAGCCAGAAATGAATAAGCTTAGTAAGGAAGGCATGTCAAAAGCCGAAGGAAAGCTAGGTTTCTTGTGCCAAACATCCAAGTTGATGAATACAAGTTGTGAATACAAAGGTTCTTGAAGGTAATTAAAGTGCTACTCCAGTAAATATACAAATGATAGAAAGTGAAACATCCTAATTGCTTGATATGGCGAAAGCTTTAGTGGCCTGGATAGAAGATCAAACCAGCCACAATATTCCCTTAAGCCACAGTCTAATCTAGAGCAAAGTGTTGACTGACTTCAGCAGCATGAAGGCTGACAGAAGTGAGGAGCTGCAGAAGAAAAGTTTGAAGCTAGCAGAGATTGTTTATGAGGTTTAAGGAAAGAAGCCATCTCTTTAACATAGAAGTATAAGGTGAAGCAGCAAGTGCTGATAGATAAGCTACAGAAAAAGATCTTGAAGACTAGCTAAGATCATTAATGAAGTTGGCTACACTAAACAGATTTTCAATGTGGATGAAATAGCCTTCTATTGGAAGAAGATGCCATTTAGGACTTTCAAAGCTAGAGAGAAGTCAATACCTGGCTTCAAAATACAGGCTGACTCTCTAGTTACTCTCTTGTAATGCAGCTGGTGACTTGAAGTTGAAGCCATTTACCATTCCAACAATCCTAGGGCTCTTAAGAATTATGGTAAATCTATTTTGCCTGTGCTCTATAAATAGAACAACAAAGCTTGGATGATAGCACATCTGTTTACAGCATGGTTTACCGAATATTTTAAGCCCACTGTTGAGACCTACTGCTTAGAAAAAAAGACATCTTTTTATAGCTCTTGGTACAGACTAGGAAAAAAAAAAAAGACATCTTTCAAAATATTATTGCTCATTGATAATACACTGAATCACTCAAGAGTTCTGATGGAGATGTATAAGGAGATGAATGTTTTCATGCCTGCTAATATAATATCCATTCTGCAGCCTGTGGATCAAGGAGTAATTTGGACTTTCAAGTCTTATCGTTTAAGACATACACTTCATAAAGTTATAACTGCCATTGATATGTTTTCTCTGGATCTGGGCAAAGTAAATTAAAAATCTTCTGGAAAGGATTCACGTTCTAGATGCTGTTAAGAATGTTCATGGGCTGGGTGCGGTAGCTCATGCCTGTAATCCTAGCACTCTGGGAGGCTGAGGCAGGTGGATTGCTCAAGGTCAGGAGTTCGAAACCAGCCTGAGCAAGAGTGAGACCCCGTCTCTACTATAAATAGAAAGAAATTAATTGGACAACTGATATATATAGAAAAAATTAGCTGGGTGTGGTGGCACATGCCTGTAGTCCCAGCTACTTGGGAGGCTGAGGCAGCAGGATCGCTTGAGCCCAGGAGATTGAGGTTGCTGTGAGCTAGGCTGACACCACAGCACTCGCTCTAGCCTAGGTAACAAAGTGAGACTCTGTCTCAAAAAAAAAAAAAAAGAATGTTCATGATTTGAGAGTAAGTCAAAATTATCAACCCTCACAGGGATTTGGAAGAAGCTGTTTCCAACCCTCATGGATGACTTTGAGGGGTTTAAGACTCTAGTGGAGGAAGTAACTACAAATGATGGAAAAAGCAAGAGCACTAGAATTAAAATGGAGCCTGAAAGATGTGACTAAATTCCTGCAATCTCATAATAAAACTTTAACAGATGAGGCCAGGCACAGTGCTTCAAGCCTGTAATCTCAGCACTTTGGGAGGCTGAGGCAGGAAGATTGCTTAAAACCAGGAGTTCGAGTCTAGCCTGGCAATGTAGCGAGACCCCCAGCTCTACAAAATATTTTTTTAAAAATTAGCTGGGCATGGTGGTGGGTGCCTATACACCTAGCTACTTGGGAGGCTGAGGTGGGAGGATCGCCTGAACCTAGGAGTTTGAGATTTCAGTGAGATATGATTGTACCATTGCACTCTGGTCTGGGCAACAGAGACCCCATCTCTAAAAACAAACAAAACTTTAACAGAGAGAAGTTGCTTCTTAAGGACGGGCAAAAAAAGTAGTTTCTTGAGATGGAATCTACTCCTGGTGAAGATGCTGTGAACATTGTTGAAATGGCAACAAAAGATTTAAAACAGTGAATAAACTTTTAAACTTAGCAAATAAAGTAGCCGCAGGATTTGAGAGGATTGTAAGGCTGGTGGCAGGGGCCCCCTCCCCTCCCCTCCGTAGTTGGAAAAAGAAAACGCTTAGTGACCTGACCCGCCAAGGACAAACGGCCAGGCCCCACTGAGAGGAACCACACCCAGATGTCCACCTGGATTCGCTCCTGGATTCCACAAATACCTCCAGCCCCTCCTATTTCTCAACGACCATCCAAGGTCACAATAGAGAATCCCCAGCTCTTCCCACCACAAGTCCCTAGCCCCGCCCAAAGGGTATAAAAGTCCTCAGCCCCTTCAAACTGCGGCGACTTCTGGGGCCCCCCTCTCTTGGGGCCCCAGAACCTCGTCCAGGAGTGTATAATAAAGCCACGTGGTTTGGCCCCCACTTTTTCTCTCTCTCTGTGTCTGTCTGTCCTTTTCGCCACTGCCGAAAAACCTTACAAGGATTGACTCCAATTTTGAAAGAAGTCCTACTGTGGGTAAAATGCTATCAAACAGCATAGTATGCTACAGAGAAATCTTTCATGAAAGGAAGAGTCAATTGCTGTGACAAACTTCATTGTTATCTTATTGTAAGAGATTGCTTCCACACATGTAAAAATGAAAAAATATAAAATTATTTTTTTTAAAAAAGAAAAGTTTTGTAAATTAAAAAAAAAAGGAAGAAATTGCCACAGCAACCCCAGCCTGCAGCACCCAGCGCCCCATCAATCAGAGCCATCCACCTTGAGGCAAGACTCTCCACCAGCAAAAAGGTGACTGCTTGCTGAAGGCTCAGATAATTATTAACATGTTTTGGCAATCAAGTATTTTTAAATTAAGGTGTATATATATATATATATTTTAGACATAATACTGTTACACACTTAATGGACTACACTATAGCGTAAACATAACTTTTATATGCACCGAGGAGCAAAATGCACGTGACTCGCTCTATTTCAGCGATCTAGAACGAAACCTGCAATATTTGCAAGGTACATTTATTAGTTATAAAATATAACAACAAAATAGTGTAAATAATGTAAAATATTATTTATTAATCATTAGGTGCCAGTGACTGGCTCAGGCACTAGAGAGAGCATTGTGAGCAAGAGAGAAACAGTCCCACCCTCAGGGCCTGTGGCCTGGCAGGGGAATGGGCGCCGAATAAGCAATTGTAGCCATGGCTAAGTATTAGGAAGGAAAGAAAAGTGCAGGGCGCCCTGGGATGGTGCAACAGTGTCCTAACCCCGGCACAGGAGAGGTCTCCTTGAAGACGTAATGGCTCACCTGAGATATTTAAGGGTGAGCAAGAGTTAGATACTCAAAAGGAGGGCCCTGCATTGAAAGGTCCTAGGAAGAATGATCTTAGCACTTTGGAAGAATTAAGAATATGCAGAAAAGGGTTCAGTTAAGCCTTCATTGTTTAATTCATTTGAATTAGGTGGATTTTGTGGCGGTGGTTTTTCAATTGCATTGAACGCCTTTAGATTGGCTTGCCAGAAGCCTTACACTCCCGCGTCTTGTCTGGAATCCCCTCTACTTGTGGCTGCCGCCTGCCCTCCATGTAGTCACTTCCGAGCCCTGCCTGCCCCCTCTAGGCACCTACTTTATAAGCTTGTTAAAACCTCTGAATTTGAAAATGTATTTTTATTGTATATTAATTCTAGCATATCTTTAAAGATAAACCAGGACTAGGCATGGTGGCTCACGCCTCTAATCCTAGCACTTTAGGAGGCCAAGGCAGGAGGATCACTTGAGGCCAGCCTGGGCAACATAGCGAGACCTCATCTCTACAAAAAATAAAAAATAAAAAAATTAGCCAGATACGGTGGCATGCATCTGTAATCCCAGCTATTCGGGAGGCTGAGGCAGGAGGATCACTTGAACTCAGGAGTTTGGGATTACAGTGAGCTATGACTGAGCCTTTGCACTCCAGCCTGGGTGACAAAACAAGACCCTGTCTCAACAGCAACAACAAAAGGTAAATCAGCATGACTGTTTACCAGTTTCCCTGGCAGCTATATACCTTCTTCTTGACCTTTTATGTGAAATATTGATATAGCTTTAATTTTTTTTTAATCTGGAATAAATTCAAGCCTTTTATATTCATTGTAGAACTTTGAGGCTATAGGAAATAATCATATTTTTGTAAGGACAGGCTTTCAACTCTTAGAAATGTATTATCTAAAAGATTTTGTGGAATGAATTTTTTCTGCAAGTCTATTTTTGTGTTCCTTCAACCTTCAAATGTTTAACCTGTGATTAACTTGTCTTCGTGCCTCAACTCAGTTTCAGGGGGTTGGTTGTTTTCTCAGTCTTAACTGGTTTATTCCTTTTTCTCTTCAGCAGCTCAAAAGTACAGAAGAATAATTTTCACAGAAATGTGACTGCATCCCTATCTAAAGATACTGAAAGAAGCATAAACTATACTGAAAGAGGAGTGTTCTTCAGTGTGGATTCCTGGACCCCGGTGAGAATTTTCTGCTTTAAATTGAGAAAGAGGAACATGCTGCTTCTTGAAATATCTCATTTTCGTTATCCATGGAAAGTCACCTGGGCAGCATGTGCCAGGCCAGCAAATACCCTTGGCCTCCAAATGTGATTTGTTCCAGGGACGCCCTAGGACCTGGGAACCTCTATCAAAGCACATATTTTGTCTTGCCATATGTGGATTTGTCTCCTTTGTAAAAAAAAAAAATGAGTTGCATAAGAAGGGACTTTATATTCCCAGCATCTTTCCTGGTGCCTGGCATACAATAGAAGCTGATTAAATGGTTCCTGGATGAATGAGCAAGTCAGAGCTGGGCATTAGGATGAGCAATCTGTACGCAGCCTGCTGGTGGGAATAGAGTGGGCAAAGCAGAAGGCATGGTCCCACCTGCAGGAGTGTTGTACCCTGTGCTTCTCCACAGCCGGGCTGTCTGGGCTGCCTCGTGGCTCTGGGACAATTCTGCTGTGTTCTGGAGCAGGCCTGGGAAGTAGTGTTCGGTTTCATGTCCCCCATCCATGGGAGAATTTAGAGTTGTATCCCCCTTAACTTGGATGAATCCAGTGCCTCGCCAGCTTGCTCAGGGCCACTCTGGTCTGCAATTTGTGTCTCTGCAGTAACTGCATTAAGAAAAATTCAGCATCCCAGGCTGAGGATCTTGTCTCCCAGATTCTCTAGCACAGGGGTCCTCAAACTTTTTAAATGGGGGGCCAGTTCACTGTCCCTCAGACCGTTGGAGGGCCGGAGTATAGTTTAAAAAAAGGGGCGGGAGGGGGAAATGGGCATTTATTGAAACCTTAAAATCTGTACCCCCATAATATGCCGAAAAAAACCCCAAAAACAACTATGAACAAATTCCTATGCACACTGCACATATCTTACTTTGAAGTAAAAAAACAAACGGGCAAAAACACCTGCATGTGGCCTGCGGGCCGTAGTTTGAGGACGCCTGCTCTAGCGTATAGCTCTCAGCACTCTGCATGTGACCTGTTATGCCTGCCTGGCAGCAAACACAGTAGCATCTTAATGTGGGTGTGGTTTTGAGGGTGTCTTTGGCATTCTGGTGGTGTTTCAGTTTATTTGTTTGGGGGGAAAAAGATCTATACACAAATAAAATTATAATTGTAGATTAAATGGATTTGTCTTTTAAAAAATTTTAGTCCATAAACATTACTTTGTTCCATTAGATTCTACAGATTAGCGTAGACCATCCTGACTTAGCTGGTTTTGGATAAGCCCTAGCTAACCCTTTCTCTTCATGCCAGCCCCAGCCTGTCAGGCTAGGACTCTGCCATCCTCCAGCGTAAGTTGGGGGCACGATTTCACTGTACAATTGCCTGTCCTAAGTGGTCTTATTTACTGATAAGAATCGATGTTTTATTTTTTTTAGCACTTGTAAAAACTCTTTTCTGCCACAGAAGTCCAATACTTTTGACAGGAAACAGTAGTTTTGTTGATTACACTATGTGTCTTTATCTATAATAATCTTTTTATTTCAGGATTCCATATCCTTTATGTACGAGGCTTTGGAAAGGAACTTAAGGACAATGTTTACAGGTGGCTCTCAGGAGTCACGGAAGCATGTCTCCAATCCCTCAGCGTCTTACTTCTTGTCATTTCCCTATGCACGACTTGGGTGGTACGTATAAGTTTATCTGACTTGTGGATGTTTTCATCAGTATTTATTTTATTCAGTCATTCAGCAACTTTTAAAAATCATACTTATTAGCACCTTATTTTCAAATCAGTTCATCATCAACAAAACCATTGATTTAGTAGTTAAATTATTGTAAAGATGAAATGATCTCCTTAAAGTTGGTCAAATAGATTTAAATACAAAGAGCTTTCACTTTACTAAATAATCACAATAAAGTTGTGATTATTTATAGACTAAATATTCAGAATATTTTTAAAGCTCTGATATTCTTGGAGTTATTACATTTTTATTTTTACAATCTAATGACATTAGAAAGATATAAGCAGATAGCTGTTATAGTGATTAGAGTATTGTAACTTCATATAGTAAAAGCCTGGTGGACCATGCTAATTTTACAAAGAGAATGTTCGGAATTCCTCTGATTTTAAAATTCAATCAAAACTGGGCCCAACTGACTTTTCTGGAGGTTTTGGTGAAAGCATTTTTTTTTTTTTTTTAAACCACACTTTTTAAGTCCAAGTGGTATTGCACTTCCTCTGAACAATTTCTCGACAGCTCTTCCTTTTGGGGCCACTACTGTGTTCGGCATTAGCACAGGAGACTAGGAGATGAATGCTGGCTTTACTGGCCATTCATTTGTGAATAATGGCTCTTCTGGGCCGCCTTCCTGCAAGATCCAAAAGACGGCTTCCTGCAGGCCTGGTGGCCACACACAGCCAGTGTCCACAGGGCCTTCCCTGGGGGCCATAACTGGCCAGCAGCAGCCTGGGGAGTGCAGAGAACAGCAGCAGCTCCCCTGGGGTCCCTGCCCTTTCCACTGGGCTCACAGCCTTGAGAAACTCCTCTTGCTATTTTCCTCTGTTCTGCCATTTGTTCTTTACGTGGCAGTAAGAGGTCTTTCCAGGCCCAGTAGTGACATTTGAACCTCTGACTCAGCTCGGCCAGCACTATAACTGGTAGGTCATGGAACTGCATTTAGGCACATCCACTGAATGTGCTGGACACTTCTGTTGGCCCCGTACCAGGCACCTCTGTAGCTGAGGTTGAAATAGTCTATTTAACACAAGCTAGTCTTTGATCAGGTAACAGGTCGAAATGGGCTGAGCAGATCTGAAAGCGGCCTGTGCCATTGGCTGGGGCAGCTTGGCTGGATGTGAACTTCCTCTCTGTTCTCAGGGCGAGCCCTGGATTGTGCTCCAGCTACCCTGGGCGTCGCGTCTGAGGTGTGATGCTTTGTGCGGATACTTTTCATCTGCTCAGGTTATATGATCCAGAAATGCTCAGAGGCTTTGATTTGTTCATTTTTGTTTTGTTTTTCCCCTTGGAGAGCGAGACTGAATCACAAACAGTACAACCTCAGACGTGAATACTCACAACAGTCGTGACAGATGGAAAAATCAGTGAGAGAAAGTTAAAGCACTGGATTCTAGAAAGGAAAGAAACAGACAGTCTTAACGCTAGTGCTCAGTGGCATTGCGGTGGGTCCCTTCTCTTCACTAAGGGCAATGGCCTCAGCTGACCTCAACCAGGATGGGCATGGTGACCTCGTGGTGGGCGCACCAGGCTACAGCCGCCCCGGCCACGTCCAGGTTGGGCGTGTGTACCTCATCTACGGCAATGACCTGGGCCTGCCCCCCGTCGACCTAGACCTAGACAAGGAGGCCCACAGGATCCTCGAGGGCTTCCAGGTGAGACACCATGTCATGTTTTCTCTTTCGGTGGTCAGTAAGCCACTGCTTGCATTTTGTGGCAAATTCTCCAGGACGAATAATCAATAACAAGAAAAATTATCATGACAAACAGCTGGTGGCCTATATGCGTGTAGCACTTTTTATTCTTCAAATTCTGTTCACGTCGTTTATCTCATTAACTTTGAGTGTGTAGTCTAACGCCTTCCAAAGAATATGCATGCTATTTAGAACTGCTTCGAGAGGCCAAATGGAGTATGATTTCTTGATAATACAAACCTCTTTATATTTATAAAACTTTCTAAAAATTTTAGAGTCACAGAGAAGTTGTAAAGACAGTGCAAAGAGGCCGGGCGCGGTGGCTCAAGCCTGTAATCCTAACTCTCTGGGAGGCCGAGGTGGGCGGATCGTTTGAGCTCAGGAGTTCTAGACCAGCCTGAGCAACAGTGAGACCCCATCTCTACTATAAATAGAAAGAAATTAATTGGCCAACTAAAATATATTTATAGAAAAAATTAGCCGGGCATGGTGGCACATGCCTGTAGTCCCAGCTACTTGGGAGGCTGAGGCAGCAGGATTGCTTGAGCCCAGGAGTTTGAGGTTGCTGTGAGCTAGGCTGACGCCACGGCACTCACTCTAGCCTGGGCAATAAAAGTGAAACTCTGTCTCAAAAAAAAAAAAGAAAGACAGTGCAAAGAGTTTCCATATGCCTTTAACCCATTTTTCCTATGTTAACATCCTACATATTTATGGTACACTTGTCAGAAATAAAAAACCAACATTAGTACATTGCTAGTGAGTAAAGGCTAGACTTTGTTCAGATTTCATTCTTTGGCTTTAAGTGGTTACTCATCACCAGAAAAAAATCCACAGGGACTGTACATATGTTTCTCATGAAGTCTGAGTATTAATTCCTCTTGGAAGTACTGGGTCCCAAAGAGTTTCCAAACATCAGAGGCATTAGTCCTTACAGCAGCAATAAGGAGAGGCAGACAGAGCCCTGCTACTAGTCACAGATAAGTGCAGGGACTTTTGGTGACACTGGCCTGGTGTTGCATGCTGTGAGTATCAAGCACCAGGGGAAGGAAATCTAGACGTTGGGTCAGATTGTGGTTCTTGTCCTGGGCAAGCCACTCAGATTGTGGTTCTTGTCCTGGGCAAGCCACTTAACCTTTCTCTGTGAAGTTAATGCCGTGAAGAGGGCCGGGTGCGGTGGCTCACACCTGTAATCCTAGCACTCTAGGAGGCTGAGGTGAAAGGATTGCTTGAGGTCAGGACTTCGAGACCAGCCTGAGCAAGAGCGAGACCCCATCTCTACTAAAAGTAGATAAAATTAGCTGAGCAACTAAAAATAGAAAAAATTAGCCAAGCATGGTGGCTCACACCTGTAATCCTAGCACTCTGGGAGGCCCCGGCAGGAGGATCACTTCAAGTTAGGAGTTCAAGACCCAGAGTTTGAGACCAGCCTGAGCTAGAGTGAGACCCCCAGCTCTACTAAAAATAGAAAAAATTAGCCTGGAATGGTGGCATACACCTGTAGTCCCAGCTACTTGGGAGGCTGAGGTAGGAGGATCGCTTGAGCCCAGGTTTGAGGTTTCTGTAAGCTAGGCTGATGCCATCGCACTCTAGCCCAAGCAACTGAGTGAGACTCTACTTCAAAAAAAAAAATGCCAGCCGGGCATGGTAGCTCACGCCTGTAATCCTAGCTCTTTGGGAGGCCGAGGTGGGCGGATTGCTCAAGGTCAGGAGTTCGAAACCAGCCTGAGGAAGAGTGAGACCCCCGTCTCTACTATAAATAGAAATTAATTAATTGGCCAACTAATATATATAGAAAAAATTAGCCAGGCATGGTGGTGCATGCCTGTAGTCCCAGCTACTCGGGAGGCTGAGGCAGGAGGATCACTTGAGCCCAGGAGTTTGAGGTTGCTGTGAGCTAGGCTGATGCCACGGCACTTACTCTAGCCTGGGCAACAAAGTGAGACTCTGTCTTAAAAAAAAAAAAAAATGCTGTGAAAAGAAAAGATGGCACACCTGAACATACATTAAAAAATAAAAAGTACAATGGCTTTTGATCTAGTTTAGACTCTACTGAAAGGAGCCCTGAATCCAACACGTACAAATACGTTGGCCGGGCGCGGTGGCTCAAGCCTGTAATCCTAGCTCTCTGGGAGGCCGAGGTGGGCGGATCCTTTGAGCTCAGGAGTTCGAGACCAGCCTGAGCAAGAAGCGAGACCCCATCTCTACTATAAATAGAAAGAAATTAATTGGCCAACTAATATATATAGAAAAAATTAGCCGGGCATGGTGGCACATGCCTGTAGTCCCAGCTACTTGGGAGGCTGAGGCAGCAGGATTGCTTGAGCCCAGGAGTTTGAGGTTGCTGTGAGCTAGGCTGATGCCACGGCACTTACTCTAGCCTGGGCAACAAAGTGAGACTCTGTCTTAAAAAAAAAAAAAAATGCTGTGAAAAGAAAAGATGGCACACCTGAACATACATTAAAAAATAAAAAGTACAATGGCTTTTGATCTAGTTTAGACTCTACTGAAAGGAGCCCTGAATCCAACACATACAAATACGTTGACTGGTGCGTGTGTAAAGTCACACAGTCCCAGAGGGACAGCATTTTCTGGAGCCTCCTGACAATTCCACAAGAAATTTCCAAAATAAACCAATCCGGTTGCTTCTTACGTCTCTACAAAGCCATTCCCCTGTGAGACCGTTGTGTAAAGTATAACCCTCTGGGCTCATACAGGCAGGGAACGAGGGAGGCAGCTGCTTCCTGTGGATGACGAACTCTCTCAAAGAGCATTTGGGCAAGGAAGGAGGTGGCTCCATGCCCTCTTTCCCCAGTGACCTTCGATAATTTGGAAGATGGCAGGAAGATTGCAGCAAGATTTGGGCATGGGCTGGCAGTGGGAATCCTGCCTTCTGGCCCAGGCTGCAGTGAGACTCTCCGTGTCCTCGTGTATGCCATGGAGCATTAGGGTCCGCGTCTCAAGGACTCGTCTGCTTTTAAGCTTCTGTGCTCCCTGGAAATGACCGGCCGGCCTGCGGAGGGCCAGATGGTGCAGCCGGTGGTGATGAAACAAACTGGTCCTCAGGGGTTATTGGTCCCCACCCTGCCCCAGCGTGCTTTGTGTCCCCAAGCAATCTCCTCTGGTTTATCAAGTTTCTGCCTGCAGAAAGGGGCAGTGCTCACAGGTGCCATTGCACACAGTCATGGAGAGATTAGCCAATATATAATGGATGTGGGCGCTGGGGCATGCGTGTCATGTAGCAAGCTCCACCATGTGAAAGATTATTCATTGTTATGTAAGTTATGAAAGAATTGCAGAACCTAATTATTACTTTTAGGTCTAGGATGATTCTAGACAATAGGAGAAGAAAGATCTAGAAAATCCACCTTGGAAGAAAATTGTACCTGAAGAGAGTTCTCCATCTGTAAACTGTGAAAAGTAGGGATAATAACAGTGCCTACCTTACTCCATGAAAAGTGCTTAGAACAGTGTCTACACAGCACCCTCTTGTGGGACTTCCTGCAATGATAAGAATGTTTTATAGCTGGGCTGTCCAGTGTGGGAGCCACTGAGCACAGGCTTTTGAGTATTTGAAATGTAGCTATCATAACTGAGTTTTAGATTTTATTTAATGTTAATTATTTGGCTAGTGGCAACCACCTTGAACAACGTGACTCTAGAACATCCTGACTACTCAATAAATGTTAGCTGCTGTTGTGTGATTGTTATTTCAGATGCTTTCAAAGGTAAGTTTGATGCTTAAGGTGGCATGGAGTATATACGAGGTTATTTTCTACAAACCTAGGACTTGTAAGAATCTACCCTCTTCTTTCTGGCATCTCTGCTTCCCCTCAAGGCAGACAGACATGCCAAAAATATCCTTAGGGCAGAGCTACCCGACTGATGTGTTACAGGTTGCCGTGGTTTTATGCCCTGGTCTTTGGGTGACAGAGGTCCCCGGGCCTCTCTGTCCCCGGGAGTAAAGAGTGCTCTTCTGCAGGCTGTGGCGTAGCCCAGGGGAAGTGACCTGTGCCTTTTCAGCCCTCAGGTCGGTTTGGCTCGGCCTTGGCCGTGTTGGACTTTAACAAGGACGGCGTTCCTGACCTGGCCGTGGGAGCGCCCTCGGTGGACTCCGAGCATCTCACGTACAAGGTAAGGCTGCTGGTGGGGGAAACGGGGAGGAGACGGGGCCCTGAGGGAGGCCAGCACTTGGGGAGCCTCTGGAGCACAGCAGATGGCCAGCGTGCCAGACAGAGTGTTTGTGGGTCCTTGCCGTGACCTTGGGTTCCCTCGTGGCACCTGTTCCTGCCTTCCTGGCCTATTTTGGCCTCACAGTTTCCCAGTTCCACCAGGTACTCCGCTCTTCCCCATGATGCTGAATGCCAGTGGCAGGAGACAGAAACCCCAGCTAATACGTAGCTTCTGGTCATCACAGCAGGAGGTGACTTCCTGGGTCCTTTCCTCTGATGCTTGGAACCGCCTGTTGCCTGCTGTTTGCAGCAGAGGTCCTGGGCCCTGGCCCACAGGGCTCCCTTCCCACCTGTACTTCATACCGCAGCAGGGCCCAAGTGTGCAGGTGCCCTGTGTGACCGTGAGGTCAAAGGCCATGCATCGCCCGCACACCCCTCTGCAGGCCTCTCCTGCCCCTTCCTCCTCGTGCTTCATTCCTAGACCTGCCACCGATTTGTCACTCCCTGAACCCATCAGGCTGTCTCACTTTAGGACCTTTGCTCCTACGACTTCCTCCTCCTGAAAAGCCCATTCTCTTTTGTTTTTCTTTACGAGTGACATGTCACTTCTTGCAGGAAATGTCGTGTAAGCCCTGGATGAGGCCACTGCTACATTGTCCTCATGTAGCATCCTGTGCCTGCACCTATTGTGGCCCCTTCCACACTGTGGTGGTGTAATTACCTGCCTGCCAGCTCTGCGGGAGGACGGAGATTGGTCATTTTTTTGTCATTGTGGACCTAGTACATGGCTCAGGATAGAAAATAATTGCTTATAGGATGAATGGGGATGGAGACAGGCAAGTTGTAAGAGGAAGTGATTCATAACACAGCATAATAGTGCCACATGTGTCCCCAGGTGAACGAATGGCATGTGGAGTGTTAGTGTTCAGAGGTACAATGGGCTGGGGCAGGGAAGTCACCATGGAAGAGGTAGAAATTGCACTGGCCTTGAAGTGGGGAGGAGTTCAGTAAGTCATTCTGCAAACTCACTGCACCATTATGTGTAGCAAATGCTGAGCAAGACCCTGGGGAGGCAAGGATGAAAATGACACGGTTTCTGTTTTGGGTGCTCTCATAGTCTGATGGAAGTGACAGGGTTAAAAAAAAAATTCCTTTCAGCCCAGCAGCAATGCACAGGATGGGTTTCTATCGGTCATTAACCTCCCAGCCATCAGGAATGATGGTGATTTATTTCATTGCCTTGCTATTATTTAAGATTCTTGGTCACCACCCGAACCTCATAGTCTATCTGCTGTTTTTGTCTAGGGTGCAGTGTACATCTACTTTGGTTCCAAACGAGGAAGAATGTCGTCTTCCCCTAACGTCACCATCTCTTGCCAGGTATGTTTACCATCTTAGCCAAGTGCAGGAATCTAGAACTTCTTGCATCCTGATTGCCTCCAAAGCTGGGTTAAACCTGCTTTCCTGGTTTCCTCTTAAGGCCGTCTACTGTAACTTGGGCTGGACGCTCTTGGCTGCAGATGTGAATGGAGACAGCGAGCCGGATCTGGTGATTGGCTCCCCTTTTGCGCCGGGTGGAGGGAAGCAGAAGGGAATGGTGGCTGCGTTTTACTCTGACCCCGGCCGGAGCAACAAAGGTAGTGCCTGATGGGGGGATGGGCAGAGACCCTCTGTGCCCTGCGATGACTTCTTCTGCCTATGGGTTTATATGCTTTTTTCTCATTCCGTATCATTTCACCAAATTTTCTAACAGTCTCTTAGAGCTGTGGCAAGTGGCATGCATAGATTCACTGAACATACAAACAGTGACCCAGCTTCTAGATCCAGATCCAAAGAAGACCAACAGTCGATTCCCATAATGTCTCTACATAAAATAGAAACACAGAGGTGGCTTAGGACCAAAAATGTCCTGGTGATGCTCTCGACGGTCCCAAGAAGGGCCTTTTAAAATAGCATCCTCCACTCCACAGAAGCGAACTCCGGAAATGTATTAATACTTCTTCTCGGCCGGGCGCGGTGGCTCACACCTGTAATCCTAGCACTCTGGGAGGCCAAGGCGGGAGGATTGCTCAAGGTCAGGAGTTCGAGACCAGCCTGAGTAAGAGGGAGACCCCGTCTCTACTAAAAATAGAAAGAAATTATCCAGACATCTAAATATATATATAAAATTAGCCAGGCCTGGTGTCACATTGCCTGTAGTCCCAGCTACTTGGGAAGCTAAGGCAGGAGGATTGCTTAAGCCCAGGAGTTTGAGGTTGCTGTGAGCTAGGCTGATGCCAGGGCACTCTAGCCCGGGCAACGAAGTGAGACTCTGTATCAGGAAAAAAAAAAATACTTCTGTGTGAGGACCAGTTCTGACGTCAGGGTGCTGGATCAGCACGGGGACATATAAGAGTTCTGGAAGAAACTCAGCAGAATGAACCCATTTCTCATTAGCCTACAAAAAGGGCTCATTCTTTCCATCCCAGTAGTCCTGCCACTTGCAGTAAAAGGGACTGGTCCCTTCTTTAGAAAAGCTGAGCGTGGAGGCAGCCGACTGGACGGTGAGCGGCGAGGAGGACTTCGCCTGGTTTGGGTACTCCCTCCACAGCGTCCGTGTGGACAACAGAACCTTGCTGTTGGTTGGGAGCCCCACCTGGAAGAACGCCAGCAGGTGAGGCTGGTGCTGGGGCCGGGACCAGCGAGCACAGGCCGGAGCCTGCTGCTGTGGGAGCCCACCGAGCGCGGGGCTCAGGGAATGGGGCTGAGAAATTGTCGCCCTTCAAAGGAAAAGCCGAGATTCTGGGGCAAGGCTGCAGATTCTCCTTGGAAGTTTAAAAAACACAATAGACCAGTACGTTGGTTTTCTCGGGCTGCCATAACAAAGTACCACAGACTGAGGGGCTTAATTAAACAACAGAAATTTATCTTCTCACAGTTGTGGAAGCTGGAAGTCCAACACCAAGGTGTGGACAGGGTTAGTTTCTTCCGAGGCCTCTCTCCTTGGCTTGTAGACGACCAACCCTCCCTGTGTCCTCATTGTGTGTGTCTGCGTCCTCATCTCTTTTTATAAGGACACCAGTCATATTGGATTAGGGCCCACCACAATGGGCCACCTCTTTAAAGATCCTATCTCTAAATGCAGTCCCTGAGATACTACGGGAATTTGGGGGAGCACGGTGTTCAGCCACAACAGCCGCCCTCCCTGTGTTTGCCGACAGTCAGAGGCAGAATGGTGGGCCTGGCATCTGGAGAACCTGGATGTTGGGGTAACTCTGACAGCCCCCGCACATCCAGACCTAAAATCACGGGGACAGAGAGCATGCGGGGAGGCCTGGCTGTGGGGTCAGGTGTGTTTCCCTTCCTAGGCCCTGAATACCTGGCCAGCTCTTAATCCAGCGCCCTGGCATCGGTGTGCTTCATTCTAGGCTGGGCCACGTGTTCCGCAGCCGTGATGAGAAAAATAGCCTTGGCAGGGTGTACGGCTACTTCCCCCCAAGCTGCCAGAGCTGGTTTACCATTTCTGGAGACAAGGTATGGCAACCCTTTCCTCCCCAGCAGAGTGGACACTACCGAGGAAGCTTTCTCGGCTCTACAGTATTGATCTATTGCATTTCACAGGCCATGGGGAAACTGGGCGCTTCCCTGTCCAGTGGCCGTGTGATGGTGAACGGGAGGCTGGCACAAGTGCTGCTGGTCGGGGCCCCGACTCACGGTAGGTCACGCACACTGATACGATCCACCAACAGTGTTCACCTTTTCCCATTTCTAGGTGTATTTCACTTGTATTTTGTCCACCCAATTTGTGGGGCCCAGTCTCAAAATGTGGGGCCCCTTGTTAAAGGATTGTTAAGAATTTCAAGTCAGTGACAGGACAGCATGAAGCCAAGCATTGGGCCTTTCTTTCTTGAGACAGAGTCTCACTCTGTTGTCTGGGCTAGAGTGCCGTGGCATCAGCCTAGCTCACAGCAACCTCAAACTCCTGCGCTCAGGTGATCCTCCTGCCTCAGTCTCCCGAGTAGCTGGGACTATAGGCATGCGCCACCATGCTCAGCTAATTTTTTCTATATGTTTTTTAGTTGGCTAGTTAATTTCTATTTTTAGTAGAGGCAGAGTATCGCTCTTGTTCAGGCTGGTTTCAAACTCCTGACCTTGAGCAATCTGCCCACCTCGGCCTCCCAGAATTACAGGCGTGAGCCACCGTCCCCGGCCAGCATTGGGCCTTTCTAAACACAGTGCCTCAGTGACTAGGTAGGGCACACACCCAGAGGACCACCAGCCCCACCAACCCACAGATGCCATTATGTCTTTTGGAGAAGGTACTCATTTCTGAAATCAAAGCTGTGTTCTAGGTGATTACATTTAGAGGCAACAATCTAACAAGCTTTGTTTTGAATTTGTTCAAAGTCCATCAATTCAAAAACCATGCATGGAGAGCTTGGGCAGAACCAAGCTGTACGCCAGGTATGGTGGACAGAAAGACAAAGACATGGACCTGTCATGCAATTGACAACCTGATGCAGGAGACCCAGAAGTGAACAGAAAATGCTGCTGCCCTGCGACAGGTGCTAGGAAGGCACTGGACGTGGTGTGGGAGCACCCGTTAGTGGCACCTGCTCTAGACCAGGGAGGCTGGGAAAGGCTTCCCAGAGGAGGGGACACCTGAGCCAAATGCTAAAGGATGGGCAGGAGTAGCGGCAGGGCCATGAACACGGAGCAAGGGCTGTGGGTGAGGGGTGTCTATTCCAGGCAGAGAACACATCATGTCCAAAGTTCCAGATTTAAGAAGTATCATGGGCTGTGGTTTAAGTTGATTATGGACAAAGTGTGGGTGAAAAGGGGAAAGTGGACTGAAATATCGCTGGACCCCTAAGTAGGAGTTAGATGGCCTGGGGACCTTGTGAATTATTTTGACTCCATCTGAAGTCCACTGACATTTGGACGCATAAGTTGCGAGTGACACAGGCAGTTTGTGAAGTAAGAAAAAAGATGGCATGGTGCCTCATGCCTGTAATCCTAGCACTTTGGGAGGCCAAGGTAGGAGGATCACTTGAGGCCAGGAGTTTGAGACCAGGCTAAGCAAGAGCGAGATCTGTCTCTACAAAAAAGTAGAAAAAATTAGCCAAAAAAGCGGTGGTTGTGTGGAGGATGTATTAGAAGGGGGTAAGACTGGAAGAAGGAACACCTGTTTATTGGGAAATCATTGAGCTCCTGCTGTGTTTGGTTTTAGTACCCAAGCTAGTTGTGCCTTCCTAACCATCAGGGCTGACC
This sequence comes from Mirza zaza, assembly GCA_008750895.1. Classification (NCBI taxonomy): domain Eukaryota; kingdom Metazoa; phylum Chordata; class Mammalia; order Primates; family Cheirogaleidae; genus Mirza; species Mirza zaza. The sequence continues at coordinate 11,363 of VSMD01013585.1, read as the reverse complement.
AGCACCGAAACCTGTACGATTCTGAGTGATCTGCATCGCTTGAGGCACACAAGCACGAAGCAAGAATAGGATTCTACTCAATGTTCTGTATCTTCATTGGTGTGACCCAGCAGGTACTGTGGTTCATTTCAGATGACATATCTAAAATGGCTTTCCTGACCGTGACCTTGCATCAAGGTGGAAGGGCTCGGATGTATGCGCTCACGCCGGACACACAGCCCCAGCTGCTCAGCACCTTCAGTGGAGACCGCCGCTTCTCGAGATTTGGTGGAGTTCTGCACTTGAGTGACCTCGATAATGATGGCTTAGGTAAGAAAGGAACAGGGCCTTTTGCCAATAACAGAATCCCTTTGCCCCAGTGGATTAGGCCCCTACTTGGATAATTGAGAGTACCTGCCCTTATATTTGACAGCCCAATGGCCCACGGACCTTTAGATAGATTATGACTCAGGCAAGACCAGAGCTGGATGTACAAGTGAGTTGCACTTCTTGAAGATGGTAACTTTAGAGTCACCCATGATAATTGTTGCTGATGAATGATGAAAGAGGAAACAAAAGCCTTTGACTTTGCGAGGATGCACATTATTCAAAGGAGACACTGATATTTGCAGGAACTTGCATTAGGATCCAGTAGTGGAACAAGAAAAGGGTGACAGTGAGGTGTCTGATACTTCCCTCTGCTGGTTTTTATTGTTTACAGATGAAATCATCATGGCAGCCCCACTGAGGATTTCAGATATAACCTCTGGACTGATTGGGGGAGAAGATGGCCGAGTTTATGTATATAATGGCACACAGACCACCATTGGTGACATAACAGGCAAATGCAAATCATGGATAACTCCATGTCCAGAAGAAAAGGTAAAGTGTTCTGCAAAATTCTGCACCACACTGGGGAACGATCTCTAACTGCCGATTCCTTGTTAACTCACATCCACTGTGAAACTAGTGGAATTTTTACTTGATCTCAGAGGTCCTGGGTCAGGACACAATCATTTGTCCGTGTTTTGTAAGTCCCAGCAGTTCTTGTAGTTCTGCAGTGTTTGCCCCTAGAGCTCAAGTCCCACGGGACTTGGTGTTATGTTGGTCCTTGGTCCCAGCCTGCCACTGCTTTGTTAGGCGCCCACAGCAGAAGAAAGAAGACAGACCACAGCCACTGGAGTTTCATTAAAACTTCCACTTTTTTTTTTTTTTTTTTCACCATGCTTTCCTCATTTGGTAAAAATTTCCATTCTTTTGCTTCTTGCTTCATTGCTTTATTCCTTTGCTCAGGAATAAAAGTTTCCTTAAGTTACATTTCCTGGACCTAAAACATTTGGCCATTATTTAATTTAAAAATTCTTTTCAGGATGAACTCATTGTAGCATATCAAAAAAAATTATTTTTTGGCTGGTTACAGTGGTTCACCCCTGAGCCCTAGCACTTTGGGAGGCCAAGGCTGGTGGAGGATCCCTTGAGGCTAATTGAGACCGACCTGGGCAAAATGGTGAGATTCACCATCTCTATAAAAAATAAGAAAAATTAGCTGACCATGAATGATGTGTGCCTGTAGTCCTAGCTACTCTCGAGGCTGAGGTGGGAGGATTGCTTGAGCCAGGGAGTTTTAGGCTGCAGTGAGCTATGGCTACAGCACTGCACTCTAGCCTGGGCAACAGAGCGAGACCCTCTTTAAAAAAAAAAAATTATTTTTTGCAAAATTAGTGAAAGTTTACTATAAAAATTTTAGAGAATACAAAAAAAGTACAAAGATGAAATTTAAAAATTGTCTACCCAGAATTCTGTGCTGCAGAGCTAATGCCTATTAATCTTTAGAGTGGATCCTTCTAGTATTTTTTCTATGAATCTTATCACTACCATTTATTGTGCATTTATTATGCACATGCTAAGCACTATGTATATAATTTAATCCACATCAAAGCTATGAAGTTGGTATTATACCCATTTACAGATAAAGTGAAGTCAGAAAGTTTATTCAAAGTCACACTGCTAGGAAGTGGCAGAACAGGGATTTGAACAAAGGTCTGATTCGAAAGCCTACTTTATTTATTCATTCATTCATTCATTTTAAAGATAGGATCTAGCTCTGTCACTCAAGCTAGAGGGCAGGGCAGTCATGCTATTATAGCTCACTGCAACCTCGAACACCTGGACTCAAGTGGGCCTTTCAGCCTCAGCCTCCCAAAGTGCTGGGATTACAGGTGCAAGCCACTGCTCACTCCCAGCCTAAAGCCCATTTTCTTTTGTTTTTTTTTTTTTTTTTTGAAACAGAGTCTTGCTCAGTTGCCTGGGCGAGAGTGCCGTGGCATTAGACTAGCTCACAGGAACCTCAAACTCCTGGGCTTAAGCAATCCTCCTGCCTCAATCTCCCAAATAGCTGGGACTACAGGTGTACACCACCATGCCTAGCTAACTTTTCTATTTTTTATAGAGATGGGGGCTTGCTCTTGTTCAGGGATCAGGCTGGTCTTGAGCTCTTGAAATCAAGAGATTCTCCCGCCTCAGCCTCCCAGAGTGCTAGGAATACAGGTGTGAGCCACTGTGCCCAGCCAGCCTACTCTTAACTATTACACTATATGTGTGTATATTTTTATTAATAATTGTGATCATATTCATGATCGTGATTTTGTACACAATTTTGTAACCTGATTTTTTTAATCTACTGATATATCAAGAACATTTTTTATGTTATCTGATACTCTTATACAATATATTTACTGGCTACCTAGTATTTTATCTATACATAAACTGTAGTTTATTTACCCATTATTTAATTGTTACTGGTCACTTAGGCCATTTCCAATTTTCAGTGTTATAATTAATGATGTGGTAAATAGTCACAGAAACATTTGTATACATCTGATTATTTTTCTGAGCTATATTCCTATAAGAATTTCTGGGGTTAAAGGGCATGCACCTTTGTAAGGTTAATCAAGAAATGTAGAAATATGAATGTAAAGGTGTAGTTAAAATTCGTTTACAAAAACCACATAAACAAACATAAGAACTGCTTCCCCTGAAAAAAAAAAAATAGAAAATAATTAGCCGGGCATGGTGGCGCATGCCTGTAGTCCCAGTTGCTTGGGAGGCTGAGGCAGGAGGATTGCTTGAGCCCAGGAGTTTGAGGTTGCTGTGAGCTAGGCTGACGCCACGGCACTCACTCTAGCCTGGGCAATAAAGTGAGACTCTGTCTCAAAAAAAAAAAAAAAAAAAAAACAGTAATAACATAGTCTCCTTTTCTCCTCTATTTTTTTTAGGCTGAATATGTATTGATTTCTCCAGAAGTAAGTATTTCTCCTGAAAGACTGAAGAAAGAAAAACTACCAAAAATGCCATTTCCTCTTATTTTAAACTGGTAAAATATCATGGTATGCCCTCAAAAGCTCATTAACAGAGTCTGTCTTACAGGCAAGCTCAAGGTTTGGGAGCTCTCTGGTCACCGTGAGGTCTAAGGAAAAGGTAAGTAAAAGGACTGTACTTCTTTAATGTCTGTTTGTTCTAAAGCTGGGATTTGGTGACCTCAGATTTTTAAATTTTATTTTTATTTGAAAAAGAGGAACACACAAGTAACATTCACACATAATTACATCACTTTTTTAGGGGGTGAAAACTTCCCCCGCTTACTCCTGATTTATTCATCATCTATACCAGGGACTGGCAAACTATAGTCCACAGACCAGCTCCAGTCTGACACCTGTTTTTGTATGGTCATGAGCTAAAAATGGCCATTACATGTTTAAATGGTTGGAAAAAAAATCAGAATATTTTGTGACATGTGAAATTTATACAACATTTAAATTTCACGCCAGGCACGGTGGATCACGCCTGTAATCCTAGCACTCTGGGAGGCAGAGGCAGGCGGATTGCTGGAGGTCAGGAGCTCGAAACCAGCCTGAGCAAGAGTGAGACCCTGTCTCTACTATAAATAGAAACTAATTAATTGGCCAACTAATATATATAGAAAAAATTAGCCGGGCATGGTGGTGCATGCCTGTAGTCCCAGCCACTTGGGAGGCTGAGGCAGCAGGATTACTTGAGCCTAAGAGTTTGAAGTTGCTGTGGGCTAGGTTGATGCCATGGCACTCACTCTAGCCTGGGCAACAACAAAGTGAGACTCTGTTTCAAAAAATAAATAAATTTCAGTGTCCAGTAAGTTTTATGAAACATAGCCACACTGATTTGCTTATGTGCTATCATGCTACAACGGCACAATTGATTGGTTGCTGCAGAGACAGATATCCCACAAAGCCTGCAGTTTTTATTTTCTGGCCTGTCACAGAAACTGTTTGCCATCCCTTGTCTGATAGGATAACCATTTTTACTACATTGTTGTGTTTTCTTTAAGACTTTGAGTTTTTATATGACACACATACATATTTCTAGTCATTGTTTCATTTTTATGTACTATATTTTACCTTCTCCCACACAAGTACATATAGAATTACCCAATTCTTTTTAATGGCTTTATAGTATTTTATCACCTGGATGCCTCATATTTTATTTCTTCAGTTCACATTCTCATAGACATTTAGATTATTCCCTCCCCCCCTTTTTTTACTATTACAGACAATGCTGTAGTGTGCATTCTTGAACCTATATCATTATGTGATTGTGCAAATATTCCTGTGAGAATCTTAGAAGTGGGACTGCTAGATCAAAGAGTGTACACATTTTAAATTTTAATAGATATAAAGAGTTCACCTTAAAATATACCTCTAAACCACTGATTCCATTCATTCCTTCATTTTAGGACATGATATTGTACAGAACTGTCCTAGGCTTTGAGAGAGATGAACAAAGAGAAGGCAAAGTCCTTTTTTCTTGAGAAATAAGGTTTATACATGTAGGAAGTTAAATAAAACACAAATCAGTACAGAATTGAATGCTAAATAGTGTGAACAATAAGTATTAACTGTGGGATGAAGGGCTGGGGAAGCCTTCATAGATTTTAGAGTGTATACTTTAAAATCAGTATTAGTTAAGTAGTGCTGTCTCTGTCCATGTCTGAAACCTCTCATGGGACCGCCTTCTGTCACTTGTGAGCCTCAGCAGAGCAGTAACTAATGGGTGTGTCATAAGCAGAGTGATACTGAGCACCAGAGAGCTAGACAAGGAAACCTGAGACATGATCCTGGTCCCTAGGTGCATATTGTCTAGGTGGGAAAATAAAACCCGTCCACAAGACCATCCAGGTCAACATATGATGACCAAGAGCCAAAGGTCGGCAGGCAGCAACTGCAGTGGAAGTCTATGCTGGAGGATCAGGGAAGGCTGTGCAGCGCTCAAGGGCTCCACGCTGCATCTGGAGAGATGATTAGACTCTCACGAGGCAGCGAGAGGGCAAGAAACAAGGGAAGATTTGATTTTAGAAATGGGCATAATTTGACCAGGAAATGGAGAGGAGACTTAGTTCATAGCCAAAGCGCAGGCACATTTAGTAAATGAGTGATTCCATAAATAAGAGAGGGAGAAGAAATTACTATTTGGTTCATTTTTCTTAAGTTTTTAGAATTTCCCTTTTAATTGACACGAGGGCATTAAGAGAGAATACTAGCAAAGGGCTAAGCATGGTATCTAACGATGGTAAAAGCTCAATACATTATAGCATCATTATTTCTGGATATCATCAGTTTCCAAAATAAAATCAGTGAGAAACTGTCATACCTGCTCTGACCAAAACACCCTCAGGCAGTTTGACCACCCATACCTCACTTGCTAACCTTGCTGGTTCACAGTATGCCTGGACTACAGTATGAACTTAACAGATGTTGCAAGCGAATTGTGAATTCTGTCTGTACTGTGTCCCCTACAGAACCAAGTTGTTGTTGCTGCTGGAAGGAGTTCTTTGGGAGCCCGATTGTCTGGGGCACTTCACGTCTATAGCTTCGGCTCAGATTAAAGATTTCACTCCATTTTCCCACTCTGCCTCTCCCTTCTGTGTGCTGGGTCATCTCGAGGATGAGCATTCTGGTGGACAAAGTGGCACATCCAGTGGAGCTATGGTACCTCCTGAAAAGAGGTGGGGCTCCTGGGAGTAGAGACATGCACTAATAGTGAGAAAACAGTAGAGGAAAAAAGTAGGGAGTGAGGGATAACGTCACACTTCCAAATCACTTCTGATTTAGTCTTTTCAATGTTTTATATAGTGAAGGACAAATATAAAAACTAAAACTTTATCACCTGTGTCCTCAAATGCTTTTGTAGAGACAGTTGCTCTAACAGTTGACGTACCCAATGGCATAGCAAAAACCACACAGCAACACTGGTTTCACTTGGGTAATAATTATTGGCAGCTCAACTTATATGAAGAATTATTTTTCATTAAAAGGAAGGTTATTTTTAGGTGACCAGGAATTACTTGGCTATATTCAGTTATGAGTCGAGAAGTTTAAGTGTAGAACAAACTGATGATATATGACACTGCATCTTAGTAAAGGTATGTTTTTCTCAGTACTGGTTTTCATTAGATGGACGCATACTTTCATACTGCCATTACCATAAAGTCAGTGTTTTAGTGCTTTACTAAAATGATAGGGCCTGTGTTTAAACATGATCATTATTTACCTCAAGATTTATGTTTTTCTCAATGCCTGAACATCCCAGATAGCAAGCACCAGGCAGAGAAGGTTAAACTTAAAACCTATAAAGCCGAAGGCTAATTTTTAAGTTTATTGGATATTTAGCAATACTAACCCCATTGTCAAAAGCAACGCAAATCACACACCTGTTAAAGGTCAACTTATAAAGCAAATATGTAAAAACCTTACAGGAAAAAAAATTAATATTATTTGACAATCTAATGTATTATCCCAATAGGTGGACTGAATTTTCATTCTTCTAAGTATTAACTATATAGTTCTAGGCATGGATTCTGAAATGCATAATAACTAAAAATGGAAATACCTTGTGTAGGGTTTTAATTTCTTATTAACACAAATCTGAGCATAACTTTAACGCAAATGTATCTTTATTTCAAGATTATCAGAAGACATTTACATACTTGCATTTTTAGTCTATCTGTATATGTAACAACTTTCTTCAAGGTTTCAAAATCTCAATTGTTTTATGCCTTTGTATCACAGACCTAAGAGATTAGAATGACTTTAAGAGAGCTTGAGAACAAAACTCAGATCTCTGGAGTTCCCTATTCCATGCACCATCCATTAGATCACTTCTGTATTACTACAGTAATGAAAGTGAATCCTAAATTCAAAGTGTGAATTTAATTTTCAATTCCAAAAAATAAAGCTGTGTACAACTCTTAGAATAACTCACTAAAATAAATAGTTTTTTTAATATAAAATTTGCTAGTAGCTATTTATCACAGTCTGTGTTTATCAAGAATAAAGCTTTTGCCAACTAAAAATATATTCCAAAAAATTAGCTGGGCATGGTGGCACATGCCTGTAGTCCCAGCTATCTGGGAGGCTGAAGCAGGAGGATTGCTTGAGCCCAGGAGTTTGAGGTTGCTGTGAGCTAGGCTGACGCCATGGCACTCTAGCCCAAGCAAAAGAGTGAGACGCTGTCTCAAAAAAAAAAAAAAGAATAAAGCTTAGTGTTAATAGCATCCTAAAATGACATTTGTTCTGCCCACATTTCTTACAGGCCTTCCAAAGACAAAGACAAAGACAGTCTGTTATACCTGACATCCTCAACAGAGGATATGTCTGTTTACTTACATAACCCACTGTGTAGTCTTTTCTCACCTTACTGTCAAATGGTAGTTAATGTGCTCAGTCTATTATTTTAGTTCAAAATTTAAAAACAATGAACTTCATGTTTTTTTGGAATAGGTTGTTTTTTTACAATAACTTTAATGTCAGAAGCATCCTGCAATCATAAAAGCAGAGCTAACTGACATTTTGAAATCATACTTGATCTAAGAATTTTATAAACCACTAGTTAATTCCCATTATCAGACTTATGAGGTAGTTATATCGTTTTCCCTTTAATAGACAGTCAAAAAAATGATTTTACCCATATTCATAAACTAACACTATAAGAAAAAATGACCCAAGTTCTATCCTATGCCTGATCTTAGTTATCAAATTTTGCTTTCTGGGATTCCAATTCTTCATATGTCACAGTTAAGGAGTATTTATCACCCTGATAATCTTGAACACCATCAGGGGCATAATGCTCAAGAGTGCTGTACATTTACATTCCAACAACCAAATCACAGGGCACGGTCCTGACCCACCGTGTGGTGCACAGGGGCCGCTCTTTGCTCCAAGTCTAGCCCAGTTTCATGCCATTCTGTTCTCCAGCTTCCCTCCAGTGGCTTTGCATAACCACACCGTGAGTGGGGAAAACTTTACTTGTAACTTCATGTGGTTTCTTTCAGATCAGCTACTGGAATAACATTATTATTCCTATCACCAAACCAGCTGGAAAATGAATACCTAAACTTCCTCACACAACATCACATTAAGGTAACTGGGTTTCCTCAAAATCAGGGTAGGCATATTTATCCTTTACCCCACTACACTTATAGAGCAAGAGCTGCTCTGGGCACTCTAGAATCTTCCATGCATGCTAGTTTAACTGTAACATCCTAGTGCATAATTGTACTGAACCTCCAGAAAATATTAAAAAGGCAGGTAAGATGTTAAGTGAGCAGCTTTCACACTTATAATTAAACAAATCTCTGATTGTGAAAACAAAAAGGTATCACAACTCTAAGATTTATCTACCCTTTTGTTTTAGGAAGCCCATCTGTCAACTTTTAAAGTATAAGCATATAGATTAGCTAAGCAACATACATTTTCCTTTTTTAGAGGGCTTGATCTCAAATCTACACTAAAAATCAGCAAATGAACAAAGTAGCTATAAAACAGTAATCAAATGGAAATACTTCCATTTGGTTACTTCCAAAGGCTCTAATTATAGCCAAGCAAAGAAAAATAATTTTAGGAGTTAAGTGAAATCTTGATGAACTGGAATACATACAATGCTGATATTAAATTATCATTTTTGATTCACCTAATATATAAAAGGGGGCAAATACAAAAATATACAGTCATGTCAAGGATTGATTTTTAAAGCACAAACTTCCAGAGTTTGTTTTAAGGTTAATACATACAGTGCTAGCTTTTCAGTCACCTGAGATCAGGAAATTCACATGGACATGATTCCCTGTAATAACGAAGAACAATGGATACCTATGTATCAAGTTCCTAGGCTTCATTCAGCAAAAAACTGCACTTTTCTTGATATATGTAAATAAAATCTATACAACAGTCCGTTCTTATGTTAATCTCTCCATGCCTTAGATCATGTCTATAAAAACAGCAATTAAAGTCTGTAGGAAATAGAATTTTGGCCTTTTACAAAGCAAGCACTTTGCTGTTTTAACTCAGAACTCTAGAAATGCAATCAAGTTCTAGTATTGTGACTGCCAGAATATTTTTGTCATCAGACATTATCAGTGATTTTTTCAAGTGTCTAACTTTATAAAAGAAAATAATGAAATAGTATCAGAAGTTTCCTGTGACTACCATAAAAAGTATTCAGTATCTACTGGGTCGTTGCTAACGGTTTGTTAGGATACTCCTGCTTGATCCAAGTCCATCTGATCTAAGGCTGTTTTTCAATTCCATGCTTCTGCCTCCCAGAAGGGTCTTTTTGGGTAAAGAGGCCATCTAAATAAAGCAGGAAAATTAATTTTAGTTTGTGTTTTTCTTAAAAGCTAGAGTAAAATGATATCTTATATAACTACTTAATGGAGAACTATAAGCAGTATCAATGTCTTAAATACTTATTCCAGGGGTGTCTTCTTTAAGAACAAAGAAAAAGGAGGTAAACTTTATATCTTTTCTCATGAGAGCACTATATAAATTCTTACATTTTAATTTGGTTATGACAAAACCTTACACCAGAATTACTAACATCTATTTAAATGTATAATGTTCGTCAGTGTTCTACACAAAATATATTTCTAACTTATTTTTAGAAGTATATTAACTTGCAACTGAGCTAATAAGAGCTTTACATGTATTTCTCATTTAATTCTAAGAACCCTATGAAGCCAGTAGTATTGACTTAATTGACAGATGAGGGAAGTTTAGAGAAATTAACCAACTTGTGAAAGGTCAAAGAATCTGTGACAACTTTAGCCCAGGCTGTCTGACTTTAGAGCCCATGATTATGACCCTTCTGCAATGCTGCTGAGCCACATCCTTCTTACCACGGGAGGCCACGGAGCTTCTAGCTGTCGTCCAAGGAATGAAAGCAAGCGTCTCCAGATGAGTCCACTTCCCATGAACATAATTCCTGTAATCAGCCAAAACACTCGATGGTCCTAAAAGAGAATGCAGAGTTAATTACAATCACAAAAGGCTACGCTCCTTGGAGATAAAATTCCCTGAACTGTTACTGCCCTAGAGTTTAAATGAAGCCTTATGTGTATACCTCTTTCCTATAAAAGAACTAGGAAAAAGTGCTTCAACAACACCTAGAGGCTGGGGCGTGGTGGCTCACGCCTGTAATCCTAGCACTCTGGGAGGCTGAGGCGGGTGGATCACTCAAGGTCAGGAGTTCGAAACCAACCTGAGGAAGAGCGAGGCCCCGTTTCTACTAAAAAAAATAGAAGTTAATTGGCCAACTAAAAATATATACAAAAAAAATTAGCTGGGCATGGTGGCACATGCCTGTAGTCCCAGCTACTCGGGAGGCTGAGGCAGCAGGATTGCTTGAGCCCAGGAGTTTGAGGTTGCTGTGAGCTAGGCTGATGCCACGGCACTCACTCTAGCCTGGGCAACAGAGGCTCTGTCTCAAAAAAAAAAAATTTTTTTTTTAAATTTATATTAAAAAAAACCCCAGCACCTAGAGACCAAGAGTCAGAGAATAAATCAGAAGGGAAACATAACTTTAAAAGTTTTAAATATTTTTAATTATCTATAAGCGAAACATAACTGCTTTTGTGTTTCTTTCCAATCTTTGGATACAAATTTTTTTTTTTTTTTTTTAGACAGAGTCTTACTTTATTGCCCAGGCTAGAGTGAGTGCCGTGGCGTCAGCCTAGCTCACAGCAACCTCAAACTCCTGGGCTCAAGCAATCCTGCTGCCTCAGCCTCCCAAGTAGCTGGGACTACAGGCATGTGCCACCATGCCCGGCTAATTTTTTTTTTCTATATATGTTAGTTGGCCAATTAATTTCTTTCTATTTGTAGTAGAGATGGGGTCTCGCTCTTGCTCAGGCTGGTCTCGAACTCCTGAGCTCAAACGATCCGCCCACCTCGGCTTCCCAGAGAGCTAGGATTACAGGCGTGAGCCATCGCGCCCAGCCTGGATACAAATTTTAATAGTCAGAATCATAGAGGACACACAATTTAAGGTCTTTGCTTATAGCCACAGCTCCTAGAGGG
>VSMD01013584.1:0-173214 GCA_008750895.1 Mirza zaza | reverse complement strand
ACTAGAATTTTAATTATAAAGCTGATATTTATTTTCTTTATAGCAATTCATGTGTTGAATCTATGTTTTATGTCTTCTGGTTTTTATGGCATATATGCCAGGATGTGCTTTTAATGTATAATGGAGGGTTTACACTCAGCTCTATTCCCAATATTCACATTAAAATTGACCATTGGGGCCAGGTGTGGTGGCTCACGCCTGTAATCCTAACATTCTGGGAGGCCGAGGTGGGAAGATCACTCAAGGTCAGGAGTTTGAAACCAGCCTGAGCAAGAGTGAGACCCCATCTCTACTAAAAATAGAAAGAAATTAATTGGCCAACTAAAAATACATAGAAAAAATTAGCCGGGCATGGTGGTGCGTGCCTGTAGTCCCAGCTACTGGGAAGGCTGAGGCCGAAGGATTACTTGAACCCAGGAGTCTGAGGTTGCTGTGAACTAGTCTGATGCCATAGCACTCAAGCCAGGGCAACAGAGTGAGACTCTGTCTCAAAAAAACAAAAAACAAAAAGCAAAACAATAAAAAAAAAGAAAGAAGATAAAAAAATATAAATAAATTTAAAAAACAAAATTGACTATTGGGTTCAGAATGCTACACATTCTAACTGTTGGATTATCTTCATCCCAGAGCCAACAGCAGCACTTCTCAGCTACTGTACAAATTAAATATAATCATTTAAGTAAGTCCCTGGGCAATCTCCACACTTTTACTCTTTGGGTGAAATTTTGAGTGGTATCTTAGCTAATGAGGATTCAATTTGTCCTATTTTCCCTAGGGAATCAGATTTTTATCTGGGAAATACGGTTGTCATGTTTGGGGGCTGGAACCTAGAAACAAACGTATTCAGTGTGAAAGTCTTCAGAGACTTCTGACATTTGTAAAACTCTTCAGCAGGCTTCATGAAGCAACTTTGGGAATGGGTCTCAGCAGATCTCTCGGCACAGGTAGGTTACAGCAAATATTTCACATATCACTAAGTCTAAATGTGAGGACAAAGTGTCTTTGAAGCTTTATCAATTTAAATCAGACTCAGGACTGACATGATACCTGATCTGTTTTCTTTTCCAAGTGACTCAAATCTCTGCCCACTGGATGCATAGTGGAAGTAATAGTGATACACCATAACCAATAGTACTTAGAATCCCTATTGATAAGTTAAACTGTTTGAGCATTTATACAAAATAATGAATAGTCATTACAGGTAGTATATTACACCTTAATATGAAGAGTGACTTTTTTTCTGTGCCTTAAAACTGACATGTTTTAGAGGGCACTCTGCACCAGATAGGAAGCTTCTTAAGTGCTGCTGATGTAAATAATACTATGTTTCCAAGAAAGGGTTACAAAATTGCTTGAAGTCAATAAAAGCAAATTTTTTTTCTCCTTGATTTTTACATTGTCTAGGGTGAAAATTTCTAGGATGAAAAGATTCCCCGGTGCCAACACTTAGTCTCTATGTCTCTGGTGTACACTGGGAGATCATGTTGAGATTCAGTGTTTGTCCCAAGCATAATCCATGTCTCAACAAGTTTAAGACAAATTACACAGTTAGAAACCAATGAAATACAGTCTTGAAAACACCTCAGAAGCAATTTAAGAGTTAATTGGCAATATGATTTCTCATCCAAATGGTGATACTTTTGAAAGTGAGATGGAAAATTTAAATGATTAATGTTTTATATATATATATATATATGTTATATATATGTATATATTTGTAAAATTTTTATTTACCGAGATTCATTTTATTGATAGACATACAAATATTTCTATTCAAAAACTAATTTAAAAAATTGTAGAAAATTATAATAGCTCTTAACAGAAACAAGTGCTAACTCAAACAGGATTCTGATTTTTAGAAAGATAGGAGAAAATGGGCTCTTCTACAGAAACTATATGCCAGTGACATATACTTACTGAAATAAAAAGCAACCCTAGCTATACCCTCAGTCATATTTGAGTAGAGGAAAGAATTGATAATAGGTAAGAATATTAAACATTCACAAATACTGTCCCTTCCCAAAGGTAACTGCACACATTCACAATAGGTAATTAATAATTGGTGCTGTTTATATTCTTTTTGTTATTAAATAAAGAATAAGTTTATGGAATATAACTGTCAGAATGAAAAATGCACTGAATTGGTTTTTGTGTGGCAACCCGAGAGAAAATATTTTTATGAAAGTAATTATTTTCACAATCTTACCTGTCATAATCTTACCTGCTCATAAAATATGCAGTTCTTTTTAGGTGTAGTGGTAGGAGATAAGAGCTGAAGGATGGCTGGTGCAACAAAATCAGATCAGCTCATGAGACTCATATTTAATGTACTGAATAAACCATCTTTACATTAGAACAGACACTGAAGATTTACTAGAGAATCTAGTTGCAGAAGCACATGTTTTGTTTTATTCAATGTTTAGCTAGATATTGGGTCCCCCAGTTTTTAGTATGCAAAATTATCATTCATTTGATATTTCTCTTTCAACTATAAAGGCTCTCAATAAGGTGGAATGATTTACTGAGACTTAAGAACTTATATTAAAAATCATTCATAATAACTGCAGGTAACATCAGTTTTACATTCACTTGTTATCAGGCTCTGTGCAAATAAACCTATATTATGCATTCTCTCATTTAATTTGCACAAAGTAAAACTATAAATAGTTGGCAAAAATCACACAGCTAGTAATTGGTAGACTAACACCAACCAACCAAACAAAAAACACACAAAAAATCACACAAAACAAAATCATAAAACTGTGAAGTTTAGCTCATACCATTAACCAGTGGCCTAGATAGCTTCTTTGAGTAACTTCATCCCATGGAGCCTTAATTATCTTATCAGACATAAAAATAATTCTTGTTTATCTATACTGTAAGGCACTTCTGCAAAGTAAGGAGATAATTAATTCTGGGCATATACTACTTGCTAAATAAGTATTAGCACTCTCCCCTACTCATTTCTCCATACAAGTAAATTAAAGAATATCAAACATTAACAAAATAATTGGTAAGTAATATTTTTTTAAATCAAAACAAGCTTTAAACAATTTAATGGGAAGAGGTATATGCTGTAATGGGAAGGGAAAGAATGGATGCCAGAACAAAATAATAGAGAAAAGTTTGAGTAACTATAAGTAAAATGTTAGGATAGGACTGGCTTATTTGGCAGAATAAAGGAAATATGATTAAGTAAATAGAATTCAGAGTTTCAGAATAACACTAAGAAGAAAGTATTGAGGTGTAAGACTGCCTTCTGGGAAGCTGAAACAAAATGGTGTAGTATAAATTGATCGAAAGAAATTCAGGGTACTGAAAGGGCTTCTCCCAGAAATATTAAAACCCCCAAAGATGATTGATGACATGGTATGGGCTGGGGAGGACACCTGGGGAAGCTAAGAAAAAGGTAACTGGAGGTCACTCTGGCCTATCAACTTCTTAAGGCCACTCTCTTTTTTCACTGGAAACACACACACAAGTGTGAGTGCACATATAAATACATATATATTCATCCAATATATATGCTAATATATTTTATTATGCATTAATGTAAAGCATAGTGATGCATAGGACTATTAATGCACACAATAATATCTGATACATCTATGTTCATTTAATATAAACAATATTCAAGGGCGAATAAGTAAATTAATAGCTTGCCCAAACAGGTGTAAGACCCTCAATGACCTCTAGTGCGTTTATATTTCCTGAAATTTGTGAAGACATGGAGAGAAGAACAGGATCTGAAACTTAAGGGTTTGCCCACCAAAGGAAACATTTAACAACGTACCATCATCTTAACAGGAAAAGCAATCTTGTCATCCACTAATGCCTCTCCATTTTTCACATTCAAAGATGAACACGACGAAATAAATGGCTTCCGGGAATCTCACCTGGGTGGCCGAGTTCATTCTCTTGGGAGTCTCGGACCAGCCGGAGCTCCAGGTGCCCCTGTTCTTCGTCTTCCTGGCGATCTACGGGCTGACGGTGGCGGGGAACCTGAGCATCATCACCCTCACCACGGTCGACCCCCAGCTCCAAACCCCCATGTACTATTTCCTCCGGCACTTGGCTATCATCAACCTCAGCAACTCCACCGTCATCGCCCCTAAGATGCTGGCGAACTTCTGGGCGGCCAAGAAGAGCATCTCTTACTACGGCTGCGCGGCGCAGCTGGGCGGCTTCTTGGTGTTCATCGTGGCCGAGATCTTCATGCTGGCGGCCATGGCCTACGACCGCTGCGTGGCCATCTGCAGCCCCCTGCTGTACGCGGCCGTGGTGTCCCCGCGCGCCTGCCGCCTGCTGGCGACCCTCACCTACCTCCAGAGCCTGCTCACGGCGCTGACCGTGTGCTCCTGCGTGTTCTCCGTGTCCTTCTGCTCCGCCAACGTCATCAACCACTTTTACTGCGACGACGTCCCCTTGTTGGCCTTGTCCTGCTCTGACACCTACGTCCCGGAGACGGCAGTGTTCACCTTCTCGGGGACCAATCTGTTCTTCTCCATGGCCGCTGTCCTCACATCCTACTGCAGAATCGTCCTTGCCATGTTGAGGATGCGCTCCTCCGAGGGCCGGCGAAAAGCCTTCTCCACGTGCGCGGCTCACCTGACGGCCGTCGTGGTGTTCTACGGCACCCTCCTGTTCATGTACCTGCAGCCGAGGACCAACCACTCCTTGGACACCGACAAACTGGCCTCCGTCTTCTACACCCTGGTCATACCCATGCTGAACCCTCTAATCTACAGCCTGAGGAACAAGGACGTGAAGAATGCATCCAAGAGGTTTCTGAATAACCCATGCCGGTCGCTCAAACTAATAATGTAAATTTAAAACTAAAACTGTCTTCATTTATAATAGTAGTTTTCATTTCCTCCTGAAAACACTGCTGTCAAAAGGAGTAACAATACAGGGGTAGAAACTCTATTGATTTCTCTGGGGAAAAAATTTATATATTAAGTGTTGTTATCTCAACCTCACATACCCAAACAAAAAATGGATATAAATCATAAATGATAATTTGAAAAGAAGAACATTTTAGAGATAAAATGTAAGTTGCTAGAAGATTTCCATATTTTTTTATTCTATAACATATTTTTATTTACTTATTTATTTTTAATTTCAAAGTATTACAAGGGTGCAAATGTACTAGATTACATGGACTACTTTTATAATGCTTGAGTCAGGGTTAAAAGTGTGTCCGTCACCCCAATAGTGTTCATTGTACATCTTAGGTAAGTTTTTGCTCATTCTCTCCTTCTCCCTCCCCCAGCTTAATTTCCATTGAGATTTATTTCCCTCTATGCGCATGCATATTCATTGGTTAGTTCCAATTTAATAGTGAGTACATGTGGTGTTTGCTTTTCCATATTTAGATACTTAGGATAATGGTCTCCAGTTCCATAAGAGAAAGTCTAACAATGGGTGATGGAGGTATGTGGAATCATTTCTTGGTAGCTGATCAAGACTCAGATCATTCTCCTAGCAACCGATATCTTGTTCAACTATTAAAAATTACCTTTTTAATTTTTGCAGCACTTTATCCACCAAATTCTCAACGTTTGTGGAAGCAGTTTTATCTTGTACTTAAAAATATATTTGTATCACAGAAAAAGTTCACATGAAAATAAAACATGGAAAAATAGGCTAAAAAAATTTAAAAAGTATTCTTCTTTTTCATCCTTCTCACTTGTCATGTGTTCACAAAGCAAAATGTTGATGTTTATCCAAAGAAGATATATAATTCTTTTTTCCATCTCATATTAAAATTGTTTTGTAGAGTTAATTGTCTTTGTTATGAAATCATATTATCAAAAATGATTCTTTCAGCATTTTCTTTCAGTGCGATTGGAAGTGAAATGTTATTAAACAAACAA
Organism: Mirza zaza; assembly: GCA_008750895.1. Taxonomy (NCBI): domain Eukaryota; kingdom Metazoa; phylum Chordata; class Mammalia; order Primates; family Cheirogaleidae; genus Mirza; species Mirza zaza. The sequence continues at coordinate 167,338 of VSMD01013584.1, read as the reverse complement.
ACAAACAAAATCATTGTTACCAATTCTCAAGAGCCCACCTGGCCAAAAAATAAAAGTTAATAGTTTTTATGCACCGTATCTGTGTACAAGGGAATCTCTACTAACATACAATAAAAAGAGGGAGAGTGGGACTTACATGTGAGGTAAAGGCAGAGTCTGGAAAGAAACTACATATATAATAATTTCAGGGCGATAAGAAATAAATTCAGGGACTGTGGGACTGAGATCAGTAAGTCAGCTTCTGACTTTAGTCTTAAAGAAGCAGAATAGCTGGAAGTAGCAGCAACAACAAAAAATAACACTCTCTGATGGATATTTTTGGTCTCAAGGGATGACAATAACAATAGTTTGATAGCATTAGCCTTTATGCTATTTATTTATTATTTATTTGTGTGTTTGTTTCCACTTTATTATGGGTGTATTTGGCTTCACCAGCTGATATACTTGCACTTGAAGAAGTATCTTTCCCAGTATAAAACGGTTTTCTTTGAGTCTAAGTGAACAGAATTGGAATAACAGAGCTAACCTCACACTTTTTATACATATCATTAGAGGAACTAAGTTCAATATTTTCTACCTTTTAATTTAGATTACATATGTGTATTTTTTAAAAAAATAATTATGTTGTTTCTTGTATTAGTTTTCTATTGTTGTTGCAAGAAATCACTACAAACACAGCAGCTTGTAATGACCTAAATTTATCACCCCCCAGTGCTGTGGGTCAGAAGTTCAAAATGGGTCTCTTTGGGCTAAAGTCAAGTTGTCAGGAGTCTGTATTCCTTTGGGAACCTCTAGGGGACAATCAATTTTCTTGATATTTTCTCTAGCTTCTAGAGGTTGTCCTCAGGGCTTGGCTTGTGTTCCCCTTCCAGCCATGGATCTCATCACTCTGATCTCTCCTTCCACCCCCACATCTCCTCTACCTCCAACCCTCCTTCCTCTCTCTCTCTCTCTCTTTCTCTCTCTCGTGATTATGTTGGACCCACACAGATAATCCATGAGAACATCCCCATCTCATGATTCTTAACCATATCAGCAAATTTCTGTTTCCACAGAAGGTAACATAGTCACAGGTTCTGGGGATAAGAAGGCAATTTATTCTGCCTACTACATCACTTTAGACCTATTTTGAGAAAGTGGGCAATCTAAAATCTCATGCTTTACTCACTAGTGCTCAATACTGAAGTCTCACAAAAGTTTTCATACTATAAACCCTTTCTACATTTTTTATCTACAAAATTTGTGCCAAACTAATTATGCACAGAGCCTTCTTTGAATGGATAAACAAAAATCATTTGGATCTAAGTTTCCAAAATTATATATGCACATACCCACACCCTCAGATGACAGTTCTGACAGTTTTGTTCATATATGATGAATCAACTCAATCAACCAAGAAGATGCATCTGCCAAGCACAAGTTTTAAATAAAGCAATCTAGAAAAAAATTAATGATCAGCTCCGATCTCCTATTTGTCAAAATCACCCATGGAGCATGTCAACCTAAACAATAAGCAGAGAGAGTCTCCCTAAAAGAAAATAATATTTATTCAGGAATAGGACATTGCAATGAGAATACACATATCATAGCAAATTATGTGCATATTCGGGGAAGTAAAGGAAGACAGAGTGTTTGAAAGGAAAAAAAATGAGGAGGATTACATGATTGTTTCAAGATAGTTAAACTTGACTGCAAAGATCAATAACAAAGGTGACATCAGTACAAGGTTGGGCAGGCAGTTGCTGGTCAGATGTCTCACAGAAGTATCTTTTTTGCATGTGTGAGGTTGTGATGGCTTTTATGCAAAGTTATAATTTTTGAAGAGACTTTTTTTATAGTTTTGTTTTCAGGCATACATGTGTAAGAACCCTCTCTTCATAGCCTTCTCTGGCTCTATTTGTCAGGGTTCTTTATTTTTGTTTATTGTTAATAGAAGTGACTCTATATTAATTCTGGCAACTTTCACATTTCTCCTTTTTCATCAAGACCTTTTTGCAAAAGCATCACTAATCAATCATCCTGTAACTAAGTTATGATGTCCCTCATTGCTGGAATGGACTTGTCCTGGTTTCTGGTCTCTGGTCTCATCTCACATTGGAAGGAATGATTGCCAATAATAAGTTAGTGTAAAAACCCTTTCAGCAACATTTGGGCAATAAGGAAGGTATGAAAGGAGTGGGTCGCAGGCTAGGTCTACCTAGGGATGGTTATTAAGTTCAGTTTTGTCTGCTCCATAGTCTTTTGGCCATTATCTCAAAGTGCTGGGTCAGAATTATTCTGTTAGGAGCTGGACTGCAAAAATTTAACAAGTAACATATACAAAGTTTAGATAGAAAAAATAAAAAAGTAATTTTAATAGTAGTGTGATAATCTCAGTTTGTATAATAGTTTTGACCCATATATCTAGGCTTAAAGATGACCAATTGAATCACTGAAATGACAACTATCCTGCCAAGCAAAAAAGGCAGGCATTAAGAGAGTTAAGAGTCTCATGATATGAAATGTTGTCCTGGCATCATGTGAAAAATTGTCTACGGCATGAAAAGTTCAACTTCTCATCCCGATGTATAGTTTGAACGTCTCATGTTACACACATGGTTTGGAAAATGTTCGTGTGCCCGTACATCAGGCAGGAAACTTGTTCCTTAAAATGTATCTAGTTTTAGCTTTTAGGGCTTTAGGAACAGAGCAGTTCTCATTTTATGTAATTCCAGGGAAGAAAGTTGAATTTAAAGAATCTAAAATAATTCAGAATGTAGTCTAGTCTGCAGGTAGATAACAACACTTGAAAATCATACACTGGGCTATGATCTAATAATGGGCATAGAAAAATAGTTTTTCTCTCTAAATTGATCACATAGGATTTCAGACTTAAAACCCTCTTGAGCTAGGAAGCCAAACTAAGGCTGACCTTAGTGTAAGGCTGGTCGCGGCCCCCTCCCCTCCCAAGGACCTGCCAAGGACGACTGCCCTGCTGAAAACTACTACACCCAGATAAAAACATTTTGGCTCCTGGATTCCCCAAATACCGCCAGCCCCTCCTATTTCTCAATGACCCCCAAAGGTTGCCCCAACCCTTCCCGCAGAAAGTCCCTAGCCTGGCCCAAATGGTATAAAAGGCCTCACTGCCTTCAAATGAACGTGACTTCTGGGGCCCTTCTCTCTTAGGACCCCAGAACCTCATCTAGCAGCGCTAAACAAAGCCACATTGTTTGGCCCCACTCATTCTCTCTCTCTCTCTGTTTCTTTCCCTGCTGAGAAACCTTACATTCGGTGCCAAAACCTTAGATGTTTGGCCCCACTTTCTCTCTGTCTTTTCTTTTTGCCACTGCTGAAAAACCTTACATTTGATGTTACTTGTAGTCATAAGGTTGCTGTACCTGACGAGAAGTGAAGATTTTTACTTACTCAGTGTAATGCTGGGAACCATTGAAACCAGGAATTTTATGCACGTTTTCAAACGTAATATTTTAGTCAAGGCTGTGGCAATATAACTAATGTTTCTAATTGTATCCTACTGTCAATGGGAACAAAAGCCAAACTCTGTAAAACAATTTTAAAGAGATTTATTCTGAGTTAAATTTGAGGACCATGATGGGGAGCCACTTCCAAGGTGCCTTGAGCTAGTGGACTCGATGTGGCTGTGTTACAGTTTGCTTTTATATGTTTCAGGGAGACAGGAGTAACAGGTAAAGTCATAAATCAATATGTGGGAGGCATACATCGGTTTGGCCCGAAAAGGTAGGCCATCTCAAAGGAGGGGGGGATGACAGGTTATAGGTGGATTTAAAGGTACGTTGGCTTGTAATTGGTTAGAGACATGAAGCTTTGTCTAAAGGCTTGGAATGTTTCAACATAAGGAACTGTTACCAGAGATAAGCCACAGATTTGTTGTGTAAATTGAGGACCTGCAGGTTTATCTTGCATACCCTTAGGCCTGTTAATGGGTTACAAAGGATGTCCCCAAGAAGGGAGGGGGGCATAATAAGGCATGTCTGACCTCCTTCCTCCTGGAAGGCAATTTAGTTCTAGGATATTTCTTTGGGCAAAGGGTGTCCATTTAGTCAACTGGTACAGGGGTGAGCCTTAAAATTTTATTTTAGTTCACAGAAGTCAGTATACTGATTGCACATTTTTACATGTGTGTGGGGAAGTTCATGGGGAAAAGCAAATGAAGAATTCTTCTAGGGTCCTGATAACATTCTATTTATTTAGCTTTTGCTATTTAATATAGATTCCAGTTACATATATGTGTTAAGTTTGTAAAAATCTTTTTATTATGTGTACATTTGTTTATATGAATATCAAACTTTTATAATAAATCTAAAACACCACAAAATAGGGGGAAAGTTACACATTTATATTATTTTCCCTTGTGAATTTTTAAAACAATGTAATAGGCAGTCTTTGAGGATTTCTCCATTGTGTTAATAACCATAGAGCCACAAAAAGCCACTGTATTGGAAAAAGATTATACAGAGCTACAAGAAATTTATGACCTACAGGTACAATGTTTTGATTTCAGATCTCTGGGTTACAATAGAGAAGCCTTAACCGAGAAGAATTGTGGAAAGGTATCTAAGATAGTTTTACTTTTATAGGAATATAAAGGTGCCTGTATAATTAGCAGATATCCCATTGGCTTTGTTTAAAGCATTTAATTGCTTTAGGCATAATTAACAAATTGCATCCCTTGTCTTTAGAGAGAGTCTCGAAGGAAGAAAGAAACCCATAAATTACTCTTATTGTGTTATTGTAGGTAGAAATGGGGAGCACAGAAAGATTCCTCATTACAGGTAAGTAGACTGTACCTGTTTCTATGATTGCCCCTTTGACTTCCGTTTGCTCTTCTCATGGCCCTGTCTTTCCTTAATCTTTATTCTTTGACAATTAATCTAGCGAACTTAACCATAGCTTTAACAATGTGCTTCTATAACTGAAGTTTCTGGGCTACCACAGTGTTGCAATCATCTTTATTATAATCTTCAGTGAAAGCTAGATATTCTTTGAATAGTGAAAACAAGAAAGAAAAACAAAAAACATATTTGCAAATAACGGCTTTTCTTTGGAGGTTAAACCAAAGCAAACTACTAAAGCATCTGTTTTAGTACATAGCCTTCGATCACACCATGATGTCTAATTAGCAAGAGAACAACGCCTCTCAGTTACCTATAAGGTTTAGAGGAATCTTTGAAATGCCATAAAATTATCTCCAGAATAATCAAATGCTTATCTAATGGAGATCAGAACTAAGATTAAAATGCAGGTTTAAGCAAAGATCATTACTTTCAAAATTACAAAACAGTAATATGTATTTCACTTAAAATTGAGCTGTCTTTTCCACTCATTTATTTACTGGTTCTTCCTAACTCTTTTTTTTCCAACTCAAAAATTACTTTTATGTTTAAGTAAATGTATACATATGCATATTTTCTTGATCTCTCATTGTATAATACATTTATGGTCAGCTGTTTTAGTGTTAAAAGCCATATATGGAAGGGGTGGTGGCAGGGCAGAGGAATGAACTAACTTCTCTAACCTCTCTAGATTGCCTACTTTTATAGTGAATGTTCAATGGTAAGATCTTCCCATCGTATTTTTTATATGTTTTGAGAATCTGACAAACGTGGGAATAATACAATGTTATTGAAATAAAAAGAAAAGGTTTAAAAGGCTAGAACCAGGTCATTTTCAGGAATCACATAAAATAGTGTTAATATAAATAAAACCAAGTAAAAAGAGTTTAGTGCTTTACATAGAAATCTATAAATGGTTAGAGAAATATTTCATATCTTTTCTCACTAATAGGGAAACTAGTATTTATTAGCATGGATCAAGAAAATAACACACCCTGGCAATCTCTCATTTATGCAATCAAACTTGGCTTATACTTGTTTTTATATCCACCAAAATATGTACAAAATTCATTGTCTCTAGAAAACTAATTCAGTGTTCCTGAATAAGTCAAGAATGTGTATGTAGTGGGCAGGAAAAGATATCAGAGAGCCATTATTTTATAAGCCATCTTTGATGTGAGATAATTATAGATTGCTTACTACTATTCATAAAATTCTTATAGAAACACATGTCTTTATTTGAAGAGTAAATCAAACCCAAAGAATTACTAAAAAAGTAGATTCTGACAGTTTTCTTTATCTTAACTTTTGCTTTAGTACAGGTACATGGTTTTGGAGTCCTCTATTCTATCAAAAAGTGATGTCTATCAGTGAAAAAGATTGTATAAATAATATGCATGTGATGAAACATTGTCAACTCAATTGTATTAAAAAGAATGAAGTCTATAATTAATGCAATATGAAATAAAATAAATATTTTAAAAAATAATTATAACGAATAGATTCTACAAAGTTTCCAAGCAGTGAAAAGTTAACTTAATCTGGAGATTAAATATCTTTTGTTTGAGCCATGCAGATTAAAGCAGAGAAAAACTTCGATATCTCTCTTTTATACTTTCTTTCTTTTTCTTTTCCTCTTTCTTTCTTCCTACCGGAATCAAGTTGTTTGCATCCACTTATGATTTTTACATAGATTTCCATGATATTAATTGTATTAATGGTGTTAGTATCTCTTAATGATATTAATTTTTGATAATATTGAGTGTTTTATCTCCTCAAATATTTTGATATTATTTCCAGGGACATTTACCATGTTTTTCTACTGACTGTGGTATACATAAAGTGAAAGCATTATCTCAAATATTTATTATAATCAAGATAAAAGCTTATGTTAAGAATATTTCATAAGATGCTGTGTAACTTACTCTATCTTATCCAGTTTCTTCATTATTAGTAATGCTAATTTAATCCTTTGGCTAAGATTCTACTGCTTAGAACTAACCAAAGGTATGGTGTCCGTTGTAACTAATACATAATATGTGGAATAAATTTTTGGCACAGTATGAATATCATATTTTAAAGAAATCCTCTCCTATTTAAAGTAATATTATTCAGTGATGTTCACTCTATTCTATAAGTTACTTTTTGATCTTACCTTATATTCCACTATTTCAATGCACTATATTTTAATGTAGAGGGTGCACTATATTTTAGGAGAGGGTGGATAATTGTTCTGTGTGATGATATTATCAATTTACAAAATAATAGTTTAATTTTCTCTACCTTCAAAATTTATGTCAAAATGCTGAAGTTGAAGACATGGAATGAGCTTATGTTAAATATATATGTATAATTATATACATAAATTATTTTTCTCCATATATATCTCAATGTGTATGAATGCTTATAAATATATATACATATAAGTATTACATATAAATATAAATATGTGTGTGTGTGTATATATATATATGTCTCTCATAGAAGTTAATGATTATTCTTATATTTATTCCCAGTATAGGTTTCTTGAATGGATAAACATAATCTAACAGTACTGAGTGAATTTATTTTAATGGGAATCACAGACCTCCCTGAGCTGCAGACTCCATTATTTGGGTTCTTCCTCACTGTGTACATGGTGTCAGTTGTTGGTAACTTGGGCTTGATCATCCTCACCAAGATGGACTCTAGGCTGCATACACCCATGTACTTTTTCCTAAGACATCTGGCGTTCACTGATCTTGGTTATTCAACAGCTGTGGGACCCAAAATGCTAGCAGATTTTGGCAAAGATCAACACACAATCTCCTATAATTGGTGTGCCACCCAACTCATTTTCTTCAGTATGTTCATCAGTAGTGAAGTTTTCATTCTGTCCGCAATGGCCTATGACCGCTATGTGGCCATCTGTAACCCTTTGCATTACACAGTTATCATGTCACAACGGTTATGTCAAGTGCTAGTGGCAGTGCCGTATCTCTACAGTGTCTTTTTGTCTGTGCTGACTATTATAAAAATTTTTACTTCATCGTTTTGTGGCCATAATGTCATCAGGCATTTTTATTGTGACAGCCTGCCCTTGATATCTTTGCTGTGCTCAGACACACGTGAAATCAAATTAATAATTCTGATTTTTTCAGCTTTTAATTTAGTTTCATCTCTTCTGATAGTCCTTGTGTCGTACGTTCTGATCCTTGTCACCATACTCAGGATGAATTCTGCAGAAGGCAGGTACAAAGCCTTCTCTACCTGTGGCTCTCACCTGACAGTGATAATTGTATTCTATGGGACTCTCTTCTTTATGTATGTGCACCCTAAATCCAGTCATTCCTTTGATACTGATAAAATGGCCTCTTTATTTTACACTTTGGTAATACCCATGCTGAATCCCATGATCTATAGCTTGAGGAACAAAGATGTAAAAAATGCCCTGTATAGAACCTGCAAAATGTGTACAAATATTCTATTTAAATTTAATTGTAGGATATGGTAACAATAAATTATGCAACTGTCAATATATATTATAACTGATTTGCTTCAGCCTCATATTGTTGCCTCCATGAGATAGGTAAAAAAATCAATGTGTGATAAGCACAGAGAAAACCATTAATTATTCTAAACCAAAATATATCACCAAGAGATGACTAATTCTAGCTCATATTTCTGATATTAATTCATATTTAGTTTAAATTCTAGCTTAGGTGCCCTTCCTAATGGTTCTCACATATAACCTGTTTTCATGTCTCTTCCACTAAACTTTTATTTTTTAAACCCAACGGCTTGTATATTCCATTCACTATTTTATCTGTAGTGACTAGCACAGTAAAGACACAAAAAAGATACTTGATGGATATTATATAATTAAATGTATATATTCCATAAACACATATTGTTAAGTTAAACAGATTTCTCTCTTTATGAAGTTTGCAAAACAAACAGAATGAGAAGTGAGTTATTTAGCATGATAGATGTTATTGAGCAAAATGAAAATAGAATAGAGCAAGTAGCCCAGATGGGAATTAAATTTTTAATTAAATTTATCAGAGGATCCCTCTGAGAAGATGATGTTTAAACAAATATTTGAAGGATTAAGTAAGTAGACTATATGGATATCTAGGGGAAAACTGTTCTAGTGTGAGAGTACTGTCAGTGCAACAGTTTTCAAGTTGGAACATAAAATGAGATTAAGCAATAGAAGTTATAATATTAGATTTGTAATGTAAAACTTGACCAAGCAGGGCTATATAGACCATTGCAAAACTCACCCTTTACTCTTATTGATAAAATAACCATGGTAGGATTTTTAGCTAAAGAATAATATAATGTATCTTTGGTTAATGGACAGCTATGACTGCTGTGCAAATAATCGATTGTAGAATACTAAGAACAGAAAATGGAAATCCTTGAAGGGTGGAAGGGGGTTAATTATGATGCATTCAGAAAAGAACAGAGGGTTAGACCAGAAAAGAAACAGAGGATGAGAAGGAATCAGAATCATAATTATCTTAATCTGTAATTATAGGTGAAAATTCCCCAAATGTTAAAAATTAAAACCCTTAGCTTCAAGAAGATTAACAAACCCCACGTACAAAAAGAAAATATTTAGAAAACTACCTGAAAACACAGCATAATCAAATTGCTCATAGCAAGTGACAAATGAAACCCTTAAGTAGTCAAAGAAATGTTGTACACAGAGGAACAAAGAAAAGAATGGCCTCATGTTTCATTTCATATAACATTGTTGTACATTTATCTTCTTATCAGAAGCTGAGTAAGTCAAAGACAGTGGAGAAACATCATTAAAGTATGAAACAAAATAGCTGTCAACTTAAGATTCTGTACCCAAGGAAAAGATATTTCAAAAAGAATGCAAAATAAAGACTTTTTGGACATAAAACATTATACCTGCACTGCAAGAAGTGATAAAGGAAGCCCATCAGTCAGAAGGGAAAGGATACCAGACAGAACCATGAATCTAGACAAAGGAATGAAGAGCGCCACAAATAACTACATGTGTGATTTAAATCTCTTAAAGTCATATATGCTTTAATCATGTAAATCTATGTGAAAGATAAGTGTATAAAACTAATAAATGTATAATAAATTTTGTATAAAGGACATGGTAGAAGTGGTTAAATACTGTAATGTTTTTATTTCATATGTGAAGGGGTATTAGTACACTTGAAAGTAGATTGTGATAAGTAAAATATCTATACCATGTACCCTAAAGCAAACACTAAATTATCAACAACAACGACAAGAGTTGCAGCATTTGCTGTGATCTGAATATTGTGTTTCCCCCAAAGAGTCTTATATTTATTTTTTCTCAAGAAGACACGCTAGGGCTTATTTTCAGGGCATGTGCTATTTTCCCCTCAAAGCCTCAGCTTGCAGCACACACAGGATGGCCAGGACCTGACAGGGGGAGCCAACCTTGTTGGTGGGGCTGCCTGCACCTTTCTGGTCACCTCTGGGATAGTAGCTGTCACGATGGGACAGATGAGAAGGGCTGCTCTTCTTCTTTACCACTCTGCAACGAAATGCATGGGTTGTGCAGATATGCTGCATAGCCACGCCCATCACTAAGTCTTATTTTCAGAGTAGGGCTTATATTTCGCAAATGCTTAGAAATCCTGTTAGGGCTCATTTTCGCAAATGCTTAGAAATCCTGTTAGGGCTCATTTTATGGGTAGGTCTTATTTTCGGGGAAACACGGTATATGTTAAAATCCTAACCCCTATGGTGGTGATATTAGAAGGATCTTTGCAGTTAGTAGGATCAGGATACATATTACTCATGAATGTGATTAACATCCTTACAAAAGAGGCCAAAGAAAGCTTGTTAGCTTCCTCCACTATATGAAAAAACAGCGAAAAGACACCAACTATGATCCCAAGAGGGAGCTCTCACCAGACACCGAATCAATTGGCACCTTGATCATCTTGGACTTCCTAGCTGCTAGAACTGTAAGAAATACATTTCTGTTCTTCATAAACCACCCACTTTATGATAATTTGGTTTAGCAGCCCGAATGCATTAAGTCCACAATAAAAAGATAGAATAGAAAGAAGAGAAAAATAGAACACTAACAACAATAACAAAATTATGGGAGAAGGAGAAAGCAAATAACCATGTGATAAACTAATGATATCCCTGAGGTGATTGAAGACAAATGTTAGCTGACATCAACTGGTAGAGTCTTCCTGTCTACCTGTTCAGTGCCTTCAGCAGGGGGAAATGTTGGCTGGTGTTGATATGAGACAAAAAGGTCTGCTTATGTTGAACACACACACATACTTACATCCACATGGTTCTCACCAAGATCTCTTTGTCTGTGAAAAAGTATTAGAAAACAAGCCCTCAAAAGCTCACCTGGGGAGCTTTTAAAAACACCTATCTTAAATCCCATCTACAGTGATTCTGATTTAATTGGTCAAAGTAGGGCTTAGGCAATAATATCAAAAACAAACAAATAAACAACAACCAACTATAGGGCATTTATGGTTTAAGAATCACCAGATTAAATGATATTATTATGTGGAAGCATTATTTGGCTTAGCTGGCTCTTTGTAGACCAAAGGCACTTAATTAATTATAACTTTTTACCACCTTCCCTTTCTTCCTCTCTTCCTTCTTTTCTTCCTTTCTTCTCTTGAGTTCCTTAACAAGAAAGCAATGTAGCAGTCTTTATATTTTTAAGCTAATTTTAAAAATCAATAAGCTTTAGAGAAATGTCTGTTCAGATCATTTACCTTTCTAAAATTCAGGTTATTTGTTTTCTTTGATAGAGTTGTTTGAGTTACTTTGTAAATTAGGCCCTTATCAGATATATGGTTTGCCAATATTTTCTCCCAATTCATGGATGTGTCTTCACTCTCTTAGTTCTTTTTTTGATGCAAAAAATCACTTTTTAGTTTGATGCAATCCCAATTCTCCTATTTTGCTTTTGTTTCATATGCTTGTGAAATCCTATCCAAGACATTATTGTCCAAACCTATGTTGAGAAGTTTTCCCCTATGTTTTCTTCTAGTAAGCTTTACAGTTTCAGATCTAACATTTAAATCTTTTATAAATTTAAAGTTGATTTTTATATATGATATGAAGTAATGATCCAAATTCAACCTTCTGCATGGGAACATCCAATTTTCCCAACACCGTATATTGAAGAGAGTGTCCTTTCCCCATTAGGTATTCTTGACTCCTTTGTTGAAAATAAATTATCTGTGAATACTTGGGTTTATTTCTGGGCTTTCTGTCTTTTTTCTATTAGTCAATGTGCCTATTTTTATGCCAGTTACATGCTGTTTCAATTACAATAGCTTTATACTATATTTTAAAATCAAGAAGTATTATGCCTCCAGCTTGTTACTTTTTGCTCAAGATTGCTTTGGTTATAAATCTTTTCTGGTTCTATATGAATTTTGGGATTGTGTTTTCCATTTCTGTGAAAAGTGTCACTGAAATTTTGATAGGGATTATATTAAATCTCTAGATAGCTTTGGGTATTCTTCCAATCCACAAATATAGGATATATTTCCATTTATTTTTGATTTCTTCAATTTCTTTCATCAATGTTTTATAGTTTTCTATGTACAGATTTTTTACCTCCATTTTAAAATAGACTTCTAATTATTTAACTATTTTTTTTATTTTACTGTAAATGGGATTCTTTTCTTAATTTCTTTTTCAGATGGTTTGTTGTTAGTGTTTAGAAACACTAGTGATTTTTGTGTGCTGATATAAACTGCAATTTTACTAAATTTCTTTATTAGTTAAACAGGGGTTTTGTTTTGTTTTGTTTTTGGGGGTCCCTAGGGTTTTCTGTAGAGAAGATCATGTCATTGGCAAACAGCAACAATTTTATTTCTTCATTTTTATACATGGATGCCTTTTTTGTTTTTTTCTTGCCTAACTGCTCTGGCTAGAACTTTCAGTACTATATTGAATAGAAACAGTGAGAATGGGCATCTTTATCTTATTCCTGATCTTGGAAGAAATGCTTTCAGCTTTTCACAATTGATTGATATTAATGATGAGTTTAAAATACTTGGTCTTTATTGCATTGAGGTGCATTCTTTCTATAACTATTTTGTTGAGATTTTTTTTTCTAAATTATGAAATTATTTTGAATTTTGTCAAATTTTCTGCATCTATTGAAATGATCATGTGGTTTTCTTCATTTTATTAACATGGTATTTCATATTTATTGATTTACATATTGATAAACCATCCTTGCATCTCTCATATAAATCCCACTTGATCATGGTGAATGATCTTTTTAATGTGCTGCTGAATTCAGTTTGCTAATATTTTGTTGAGGGCTTTTGCATCTGTGTTCATCAGGCATATTGGCTTATAGTAATCTTTTTTTCTAGCATCCTTTCCTGACTCTAGTATCATGGTAAAGCTGGCCTCAAAAAAGGAGTTTGGAAGTATTTTTTCTTCTTCAAATTTTTTAAATAAATGGGAATAGATATATGAAAAAAATATTCAGCATCTATAATTATAAGGGAAATGCAAATTAAAGCTGCGATGAGATATCACTTCATACCTGTTAGAATGGCTATGATATAACAAGTGCTGGCTATGATGTAGGGAAAAGGAAACTTTGTATACTGCTGGTAGGACTATAAATCAGTACATCCATTTGGGAAAATAGTCTGAAAGTTCCTCAAAAAACTAAAAATAGATTTACCATATGATCTAGCAATCTCACTTCTGCATATATATCCAATGGAATTAAAATTGGTGTGTTGAAGAAATATCTATATTTCAATATTTATTTCAGCCTTATTCATAGTAGCCATGATATGAAGGCAATCCTGTGTCCCTCAATGGAAGGACACATAAAAAATGTAGTATAGAAACACAATGGAATACTACACACCCATTACAAAGATGACAATTCTGTTATTCACAGCAATATGGACAGCACTGGAGAACATTATACTAAGCGAAATAAACCAGGCACCAGAAGACAAATACTGTATGATCTCATTTATACATGAAATCTAAAAACATTAGTATCTTCGAAACAGAGAGTAGAAAGGTAGTGGAAATTAATGGGGAAGGGAGAAGGGTGGGGGAAAGGGGAGATGTTGATCAAAGGCAAAACCTGGAGACATTGGTTTTTTTTATTTTTTATTGATCTATTGCACTGTGTAGTGGCCACAGTTAATGTATTGAATGTTTCAAAATTGCTAAATTAATAATTTTTAACATCTTCACCACAAACAAATGGTAAGTTGTTGAGGTGATGGATATGTTATTTAGCTTTAGTGAATCTTTCTATTAATACAATGTGTACATAGGTCAAAACATCATATTGTACCCAATAAATAAACACAAATAATATTTGTATGTTAGAAAGAAAGTAAGGAAGGAAGAAATGAATAATGTGAGGCTCATGAAAATGAAATGGTGTGTTTAAGTTCACATAACTAGTAAGTTCCAGTGCCAGGTCTGCTGTTTCCTTATAGACTGTGTTTAGCTGTTATACAGCATGAGATGTTATGCAGTAAATTCCAGACTCATAAATTAAATTAACAGCCTGGCATCTAGAGACTTTTGACTTATGAAAGGATTAAAAAATTAGTTTTCCCTACTTAGCTATGATACTCAGACTTCTATGATATAATCTCTCCTTTTGTATTACTAGGAGGGACTATACTTTAGAATTATATGTCATTGGGCTTAAAATATTCTTCTCCATATTAAGTTACAAATTGCGTTTTTATTATACTTCTTTAATTTGTGCTTGGAACAAGAAAATGTATACCTTTTATGACTTCACTCATAATTCATTCAAAAATATTTGTTGAGAAATGTGCACAGTGACATGTACTAGAGATATAACAGGTAAGAAGAAGTCTCCTGTCTCATTAAACTTATATTTAAGTAGGGAAGATTTTATTGCCTGTATAAAATGTATTATACATGTGTGCATGTGTGTACATTTGACATGAATATGAGTGTTGATTTTAAAAACAATAGAGCAGGCAATGGAATAGGGAGGGGAGGAGTCAGTGAAGAGCTATCTGTGATAACAACATTAGAGCAAGTCCTAAATAGAGATAATACCTTATGAGTGTTTGTGGAAGAGCTTTCTGAGTGTACACATAGTAAATGCAAAGGCTTTGATGCATCATCCTCTTTGTTTTGCCAAAGGAATTGTAAGGAGACAAATATATGTGTACCAGTGGGGAACAAAGTAAAGGAGGGAAAGAACTGCAATCAGGAAGATGTTGGAAAGAGTGCCAGCTCACATAAGGCCTAGCAGTTAATAAAAAAGTTTTGTACTTTATTTTTTCAAATAACCTTGTAACAGTTGTCTTCACCCAACTCCAGACTGCAAGTTTGTTGCCTGAAAGAACAGACAAGATTAATTTTGTTGCCTACTCTACCAGTACCATGCACGGATAACGTCTGCTTCACGAGACAAATGTACTATAATCTTTTGAGTGAATGAATAAATTAATGAATGAATCGAAAGCCATATTCTAGTACAAATAAATAAGGATTGTATTATATTTTAAGTGGAATTCTGAAGGTTGGAGTCAGAATCTGGTCAATCCTGTAACATTTAATTTAGTGCTGTACTTAATGAAGCCTCAGGATCATAAGATACATTTTGTTCTTCTCCAAATTTGCAAGATACTCTCCCAGGTATAAGTGGTTGCCTGGGGAAAATGTAGTTCAATTGTCTGAGTGAAAAATGAATGTACTTCTTAATTGTGGATTAGCATATTTCAGACTTCAGACTTTTTAGTGCTTTGCAGCGATTAAGACTCAAGGGAATGATAACAGCCTTAATAAGCCTGATGTTCTGCCTTAAGAAGCAGCACATTCTACCCTGTGTTGACTTAACTGACCACAGATAAATCTGCCATCAGATTCCTTTATGGCACTTGCATAATTTTTCAAAGCTACAAATCTGACTGTTGGAAACAGAAAACATGTATAACTACACAAAATAGTGAATAAAACAAAAGTAAACTGATATATATCACTACCTTCAGTGAATATTTCCTAAGGACAAAAGGTAAGATGATTTAATTTATCTTAAGTTGTTCAGATGTATAAAGTTTCAAAAGGACTTAAAAAACATTCAAGAAAATCAGACAAAATTTCTCAAATTGAATGTCTGAAACACTGAATTTCATGTTATCAAGTAAACTATGAATATGTATTTTTTAGAAGAGAGAGATTTAGGGTCATTATATACTAATGAAAACTTTTGTATAATATTAAACATATCCATGCACATACATACATGAATTCGTGCATACATGTACATATTCATGAATGTCCATGGTATGAAAAACAGAAAAAAATAATTAATTTTGTGTATAAAAAGTGCCAAAACACATGACCTATATAATTCTTCCTGAAGGGTAGTAAATAAAATTATTTTAGGTCATTAGATGTATAAAATGAGAAATTGATAACAATTTTCAGCCTTGATCTTGTAGTTCAGTTGTGTTTGCTCTGTGACACTGAACAAGTTACTATCTCTGAGTGAGTCCAAATCTATGTTTTATGCAACAAGGATAATTTTACCCCTATTAAATTTGTTGTAAATCCATGTGTGGATGAGCCATGGTTTTTTTGCAATGCCTGACATGAGGGGAAACTCCATATATATTTGTCTGAATATAAACCTGAATTATGTGCACCTGCAGGAAAAACAGAGTTACTAAAGCTAAGTAAGTTTCTTCTCTCATATATACACATAGGATCATATATATCATAGAAACATAACACATTTTGTCAGTTTATGCATTTATTACATATATAATGTTATTGTGTTTGTATGTATGTATGTGTATAAAAAAGCTTCAACAATGTATGCAAAATTTTAAAAGTGATTTTAAAAGAGGTTAATTTATAGGGTAGGATTTTAGCTAAGTTTAGAGATAGGAAGATCAGTTTAAGAGACTATTACAATAATCTAATTAAAAGATGATGCTGACCTAAGACTTGGTGGTAGAAATAAAGGTAGTAGGAAGTACTTGGCTGGAGATAGATCTTTTGAAGGAAGAGCCAACAGAATAATCTAATGGACAGGTTATGGACTGTGTGAGAAAGATGAATAATAATAATTTATGCAATATTTATTTGTCTATTTGTTTAATTTCATCGGAGCCAATGAAAGTATAGAGTTGTCATTGACTTCATATGAGGAATGCTATGTTTAAAACAAATTAGGGGAGGGTACTAGGAATTCACTTTTGGTCATGTTAAGTTGCTATCTGATATCTGTGTGGAGATGTAAGCAGTTGAATTATAAGTCTGGAGTTTGGAAAAGCAAACAGGGCTGGGAATATAAATTTAGAAGGTATAAGCATATGGATGGTATTTAAAACCTTAAGACAGAATAAAATCGCCAAGGTGGAGTGGAAATGGAAAAGGAGAAAGATCAAAACAGAGCTCTGAGCTCTTTTGACATAAGGAGTCAGAGAGAAGAGGAAAGAGAACTGACCCATGTAGGAGGAGGAAAACTCAGAGAGCCTGATGTCCTGGAATAGTAGAGAAAGCAGCCTTTCAAGGGGAAGTAAGCAATCAGTTACGTCAACTGCTATTGACAGATTGAGTATGATGAGGACTGAGAATTCACCATTGGATTTAGCAATATGAAGACCAGTGATGCCTTTCACAGGAGCAGTTTCCAAGGAGTGATGGAAGGAAAAACCTGATTAGAAAGGGCTAAGAGAAAACAAGAAATGCAGAATTCAATACAGCTAGTATAGTCAACTGTGTCAATATGTTTAATTGCTAAGGGGATGGCAAAGGAATCTGATGACAGCAGTAAGATCAAGACTGGAGGAAAGAAAAGTTGGGAGGTAGAGTAAGATCTGGACAAATAGTAACAAACAACAAACCCTCACACACACACACAGACACACACATATTTATTTTCAAAAATAGGTTAATGTTTACTTAAGGGATCATTTCTCCTTTCCTTCAGTAAGAAAAAAAAAGAGTTGCAATACATATGTTTTCAGAACATCTTGGAAGTCATCTTAAGCAGAGAATGAACTATTTAATTTCCAGGTATTTTTTTGTATAATTCATTTCATTGTTTTTTTATTTAAATAAATTTTATTCTCTATATTTTAGGTTCATGACATGATATTATGGGATACATATAGACACAGTAGATATTAATTTATACCAGTAATACAATGGTTACTATAGTGAATCAGATTAACATATCTCTCATGGTTTCTTTCTTGTGCCAGCAAATAAATAATCCATTCTGAGACAAGATATGAGCAACTTTACAACAGTGTCTGAATTTATTCTCCTGGGATTCAGGGATCATCCAGAAATACAATGTCTTCTTTTTGTGGTGTTCCTAGTTGTTTATATGATCACTGTTGTAGGAAATCTTGGAATGATCCTATTAATCAAGATCGACTCACGTCTCCACACTCCCATGTACTTTTTCCTCAGTAACTTGTCTCTTGTTGACTTCTGTTATTCTTCTGTCATTGCCCCTAACATGCTGGTGAATTTCTGGGTGGACAACCCAGTCATTTCCTTTAATGCATGTGCCACTCAATTCTTCTTCTTTGGCTCCTTTGCTGGCATTGAAGGTTTTCTGTTGGCCGTGATGGCCTATGACCGTTATGTGGCCATCTGCAAGCCTCTCCTGTACACAGTCCTGATGTCCCCCCACCTCAGTGCCCTCCTGGTGTTGGCTACTTATCTTGCAGGCTTTATAAACGCTGCCATTCACACTGGCTTCACCTTCCAGCTGTCTTTCTGCCGCTTGAATGTCATCAACCACTTTTTCTGTGACACTCCACCTCTCCTGAAACTCTCTTGCTCTGACACACACATCAATGAGATTGTCATTTTTGCTTTTGCAAGTTTTAATGAACTGAGCTGCCTCCTGATGATTTTGGTTTCCTACCTCTACATCCTTGCTGCCATCTTGAGGATTCGTTCTGCAGAAGGGAGGTACAAAGCCTTCTCCACCTGTGCTTCCCACTTGACGGTGGTCACCATCTTCTTTGGGACAATCTTGTTCATGTATCTGCGTCCCAGTTCCAGCTACTCAATGAATCAAGACAAAGTGGTGTCTGTGTTTTACACAGTGGTCATCCCCATGCTAAATCCTCTCATCTATAGTCTGAGAAACAAGGAGGTCAAAGCTTCCTTAAGTAAAGTTTTTCAAACAACTTCTTTCCACTTCTCTACTTAGAATCATCAAGCCATGTGATTTTAGGACTGTACAGGAACTTACCAGTGACCAAACCCACCTGCATTCACCCTGGCTCCATTTCACTGGCATGAGCTTGTTTCTGATAGTGGAGTTGGACCAAATGTTCCAATCATCATGGACAGTCTGGTCACTCTGTATAAACCCCACTTATTTCACAGAATGTAAATGCTCAAAAATAACCAAATATTACATTTCGACACCTTGTTCGTCAGCATAAATCCCAGGATTAGAATTGCTGAGACAGAGAAAGGTTGAGTGACAAAATGAATAATTCCATCTTCTTCCATGTTTGAGAGCTCCTTCACTGGATGGTGAACAGCCAGAGAAGAAGGTGTGAGGAGTAGGCTCAGCTAGATTATGTTCAGGGACTAAAACAAGGCTTAGACGCTATGTCATGCCCCTGGTGAACCAGAGAGAAATACCAGAACTAAATCCTGCTGGTAGTGTAGTAAATAGTTTAACCTTAAAGAACTAGAGCAAGATGAGCATTGTTTCCCTAATGCCTTGGCAAATAATCATACATATCTCTTTTACTGGTAACTGCAATTTGGTTTGGACAAGTTCAAATCTTTCAGTTTATTTGACCTTAACTGAGATGTCCCTTTAGCAGGACTGGATTTCTTTACAGTGATAACAGACAATGTGAACAATAAATGTTTTCAGCTGGTGGAGATTGGATAAAATATAGTTTGTATGAACCTAATATATGTCCTTCCTTAGAAGACTAATTGTCATCTAAATAGAAAAGTGGTCACTTAAAAGTGTGTAAGAAATAATTTTGCTTTCAGTGTTTTTGGTGAGAAATTAAATATAAATCTTATAATTTTATCTTTCTTTAGTTTGATTTTCAGATATTGCATATTAAAAACACATGATTTTCTTGCTCGACCAGTGGTCTTGTCTATCCTGTCATTCTTTTTCTGTAGAGACCTTCATATTTCAAGTCACAGCCCAAATACTATCTCCTTTGTCCTTCCCTAAGCAGAGAGTTACACATGCATATTCTTGTGATTCTATAGCTAATGCAACTTTAACAAGATCTTAATCACAGAAACAAATCATAATACAGTGTAATGTTTGCTAACATAGTCTGGGAGCTCTGTCAGAAAAGAACCCTACTTATATCCATCTCCATGCCTTCATAGCAGGCCATCAATAAAAGAAGTCAGCTGCTTATAATTAAGCAGGATCATGTGTTTAGTCCTACTCAAGAACTTAGTCCTACTTGATTAGTTAGCAGATAAGTTTTTTCTTTCAGTTCCTATGTCATCAATATTAAGCATCGCTGCCTAGAGTAAATGAATGTAAATCATTTTCTTATTCGGGAAATTCACTGTACATAATTTCACTTTGCTAATAAGGGTAGCTCAGAGATGCTCCAGCAGGAGTTCTCCTTGGAGGAATGCAGGCACTCTGCCACATATAGCTGTATACACCTAGCACGTATTCCTGTTTATATTGAAGCAAGAAGTGAATGAGAAAGAAATTGAGGTACTTCTCTCTCCTTCCCACTTTTGACTTCTTGCTGGTTTCTCTCATGGGCAAAGTCAGCTGGAACCCAGACACCAAAAAGCTCTAATCATGCAGTCCACAGGGGTTAAGCTCCCGGTAGCCAAGACAAGGCAGAAAAGAAAAGACAATAGATCTGGATGGGAGTAGAGTGGTAAAGGGAGAATCACCAGCACACCAATATCATCTGTAAACCCACAATGTTCCATAGCTGTCAATTTTCATCCCTTTAAAAAAATGAAGGTACAAAGCTCAAAATCATTAAATAACTAGTCCAAGTTTAGAAAAAGTTGATTGAACTTCCAATGATTTTCCAGACTCTAAAACTTTTTCCCCATGTCATACACTATTCTATCTCATAGGTTGTAAACAAGAAACTTAATATTTACCCAAGACAAAATGTATTAAGTCATTCAAGAGGAAAGTAAAATAAATAATGAATCCCATTGCTTCTTCCATCTCAGGAGATTTGACTCCCTGATGACAGTGAGGAGTGGGCAAAACTGATGCCCTCAATGCACTTAGGATTTTCAGAGGAATGGAAAAATAGTGGTTATTCTTAGTTTGATTGTATTTTTGCTAGAAATAATTGAACCATAGGGATTTGGTCCTTATATGTCAATTCCATTATAAACTCTTCAGGTACTTCATATCTATTCTGTCATTTTGAAATCACTCTTCTTTCTCAGGTAGGATTAGACCTTTCAAAAATATTTTGGAATCTAGAAATAAATATTTTAGTCAGTAAAAATAAATTGAGCTGAAATATATTTTAATGAATTAGCAAACTTCCTTATGAAAATGCTACTATTCAGAGAGTACAGGTATTTACAGAATGGTCTTTATGGAGTGTTTACATAATGATATGTTAACTAGACCAAAGAGAACATTAACTTCATCAGTACTTATTGACTGCCTACAATTGGAAAAGCACTAATCAAGGCACTCCTGAGTCTACAATCAGATTAGGTAACATCCTTGTCCCTAAAGAAGCTCTCACTTTGATGTGGAGTCTTGTTGTAGACCGAGCCTGTATCATTCTTCAAATAATACTACTAGTCACAGCTTATTAAGTGCTTACTATAAACAGACATACTTCAAAAGTGTCCTCTGAATGAACTTCCTCATCGGGAGGGATTTGCTATTATTAGCCAAGTTTTATGAAAGAGGAAAGTGAAGCATGGAACGATTAATCATTTGTCTTAGACCACACAGCAGGAAACTAGAGGAACCTGGATTCCCATCCAGGAAATGTGACTGCAAACTGTCATTGACTGTTATACTCTGCTGACACTCAATAATCAACCATGTTTACTTTCTAGCTTCTTGATGAAAAAAAAAAAAAAGGCATGTTATTAAATAATCTTTCTGATTCTTTTTGAGTTAACAATGCTACTCTTTATCATTATTGACATTGTATCATGCAATATTCTGTACCCCCTTCATAAAGAATGAGCCACTTTCAGGTTCATCATAGATATTAATTATTTCAAGGTAATGAACAATACATTTTAGGAAAGGAACCTTCTCTAAATTTATTTTTCCGCATCAAACTGAAACTGACAACATGCCAAGCAGGGACCACCCTTGTGCAAGCCAAAGACCAACTTTCCGGACTCTTTGGAGAACGGAGCAGTGGCAGCGGCATTTACATTAGAACATTGCAGGGGAAGGCAGATATCAGGAGGGCACAGCCTCAGATGTCCCCAAAACCACTTCTGTCCACTTACAAAAGCTTCTCTCTAGGATGTTCTTGCTCAAATCAGTAAGATGTTGTGTTCTTTTTCTTTGATGTAAGGCTATTACCCTAAAATACTCAATTAAGCTATCTGGACTGTTCATTGTTTGTATGACTTCATCTCCCCACAGTGCAAAGATGGAGATATTAATTATTTTGAATCTTGATTAATATTTCAATAAATAGAAGCTAATTGAAAATAACATTCTAGAGCCAAAAGAAGATTTTTATATTTGGCAATTATTATTAAAATTATTATTAAAATTCAGATGGGCCATATTAGCTCAAAGAAATAAATACACAAAATAATTGTGATTCCATTGATTTAGGATTTCTTTAGTCAGTAAGTCCAAAGTTCTTATGTACAGAATGGGATGATACAGTAGACTAGATTCTTGTGGGTGGAATTTACAAAGTGATTTGAAAAGTGATCTGTTTTCAGTGTCTTTGATGTGCTATTTATTAAAAAAAGAGTCAACTATAACATAGTTGAATCTGGATATGTGTCATTGAAGGATAATTTCGATCCTCCCATAAAAATCTTCATAGTCACATTTATCCTGCCCAAATGTGGAGAGATAAACTTCATGATATTTTAAGTACAGTTTCAGATGTATGGTTAATATGATTATTATTTCACTATGATGTTACATGTTTTAAAGAACTCATATTGAATTCACATTATAATGTTTGGCTTATTAATAATTTTGAAAGAGTTAGAATGAGGTAGATTTTTAAAAATCATTTTTGTCTGAGGATATGTTTCTCAACCAATTTTTTATTATTATGCACTTCCCCAGCCTTTTGATACACTATTTTTTTCCTTAAGTGTCTCCTCATAAACATTTATACCATGAATACATGTGTATGTGATACCCATTTACATATGTATATGTATATTGTTTATGTATTCTGTGTGTGTATATATATATATCACATAAAAATGTATTTTTTAATATTTACTTTTGTTCTCCAAGAGCCAATTTATGCCTTGGGGAACAAAAGTCAGAAATATACCAAACAAAAAAAGAATCCTGAGCTGAGTCTTAGAAGTTAAGAATAATTTGTTGATATGAAGGCCACTTGAGGTAGACTACAGTGGAGAAAATGGGCATGCGTTACATGGTGAGGGAAAAGTTTGCACATTATCTAGGGTCCAGAGGGGCAGGTAAAGAGATTCTTGTTCCTTAAGGATATGCACTGTATATCAGTTCAACTTTTCTGTGTTCACTCAGCTGTGAAAAATGTAGATGAGTTTCAATGGTTGATATTTTAGAGACCATATCCTCAGGTGTATTGTGAAACAAAGAATTTCAATTTTAAAGATAAGTGATGTTTAAATGCATATGTTCAAGGAAAGTGTAAGGGAACACATATGAAGAAGACTTGCAAAAGGATAAAGGATAAGGCTCTTTACATTGAAATGACTTGAAGAAAAGCCTGGCAGAAAACCATTTCAAATATGCTTGCCTTTATATATAAGGAGCTCTATATTAACTTAGATGTTTAAAACATCAATCATATGCTTATGAGGCTGTTTCTTTATGGCACGTAAATTTACAAATTTGAGAGAAGAGGAAGACATATCAGATGACACCATGGGGGTAATGGATATATGAAAAAAGCCAAATACATTTATTTTTATTTCCTTTTCTTTAGCCCTCATTAGAAGCCAAGCAAACACAATGCTAAAGAAAAACTGCACAGCTGTGACTGAGTTTATTCTCCTGGGACTGACCAATCGAGCTGAGCTGCAACCTGTCCTTTTTGTGGTATTCTTAGTCATCTACCTTATCACGGTCATCGGCAATGTGAGCATGATTCTGTTAATCAGAAGTGACTCAAAACTTCACACTCCAATGTACTTCTTCCTCAGTCACCTCTCCTTTGTAGATCTCTGTTACGCCACCAACGTCACTCCTCAGATGCTGGTTAATTTCTTATTCAAGAGAAAAACCATTTCCTTCATTGGCTGCTTTATACAATTCCACTTTTTCATTGCCCTGGTGATCACAGACTATTATATGCTGGCAGTGATGGCTTATGACCGCTATGTGGCCATCTGCAAGCCTTTGTTATATGGGAGCAAAATGTCCAGATGTGTCTGCCTCTGTCTCGTTGCAGCTCCTTACGTTTACGGCTTCGCGAACGGGCTGGCACAAACCGTCCTGATGCTTCGTCTGTCCTTCTGTGGACCCAACGAGATCAACCACTTTTACTGCGCAGACCCCCCTCTCATGGTCCTCGCCTGCTCGGACACCTACGTCAAAGAAACTGCCATGTTCGTGGTGGCTGGTTCCAACCTCACCTGCTCTCTCGCCATCATCCTCATCTCCTACATCTTCATCTTCACAGCCATCCTGCGCATCCGCTCCGCTGAGGGCAGGCACAAGGCCTTCTCCACCTGCGGCTCCCATCTGACGGCTGTCACCATCTTTTACGGGACTCTGTTCTGCATGTACCTGAGGCCCCCGTCTGAGACCTCTGTAGAACAGGGCAAAATTGTAGCTGTTTTCTATGTCTTTGTGAGTCCTATGTTAAACCCGTTGATCTACAGCCTGAGGAACAAAGATGTTAAAAGAGCAATACAGAAAGTTATCCAAAAGAAACTGTTTGTTAAATAAGGTAGACATTTTGGTGACAGGTCACATAATGTATCCTTATTATCTAAGTAATATGTATTTAAATTAATTGATGTTTAATTTAACAATTAAATTATTGGGCTATTTTGGTTTTTCATCATTTGTGCATGGGATTTGGAAGTATATGTCAAATTATCAGTTACGGCTCACAGTGCCATCTCAGTGAATTGAAAAAAAAAATTAAAATCAATAAAGAACAAATGACTCCATCCACACAGTACTCCTACTGGTACAAAGTTATAAAAGACAGAAATATCAAATACTATGGAAATGACAATTCATTCAATTTTTCTAGTGCTTAATAACTTCCAAACTATTTTTCAGAAACTTGTCCACCACAGTAGGTGAGCATTTTTCTTTTCTCCTTTACAGAAATTATATAAAAATGAAAATCATTTTAGTATGTCTCATATTATTACTCTAATGTATATCTTTAGACTGATACTACTGATCCAATAAGATCCTCTTTCATAAGGCTTTTGATGAAAATGCTAAGGATAGCTTTGGCTATTCTGGGTCTTTTGTGGTTCCATACAAATTTTAGGATTGCTTTTTCTATCTCTGTGAAGAATGTCATTGGTGGTGTGCATTGAATCTGCAAAAAATTGCCTTGGGTAGTATTTTCATTTTTACAATATTAGTCCTTCCAATCCATGAGCATGAAATAGTATTCCATTTATCATGCCTTTTTCAATTCCTTTCATCAGTACTTTATGGTTTTCCTTATATAGGTCTTTCAATCCTTTGGTTAAATTGATTCTTAGACATTTTATATTCTTTGTAGCTATTGTAAATGGGATTGCTTTCTTGATTTTTCAGATTTTTTTCTGTTTTTTTTTTTTTTTTTTTTTGCTGTGGATATATATAAATGTTACTAATTTGAATATGTTGACTTTGTATCATGTAAAAATATTGTCAAATGATTTATATTTTACTTTATTGTTTCTTTCCTTGCTGTTAGAAAGTTAAATTCTTTGCCACCTATAATAATGTAGATTTTAACTATATTATTGTTTGTTTTATATTTCACTTGTTATTTTTTTTATTATGAACTGTTTCCAATGTCAACCAAAAATAGAAAATAACATGAAGACCACCTGTGTAAGCACAATTAATCATTGTTAAGTCTGCACAAAATGTCACATTTGTTTCAGATATTTCAGATATTCGGATATTATAAAGTCAAAACCTTCTGCTTGATTCTGTCTCTCTCCCTATTTCCTGCAGCAAATTCTATTAAGAATTTAATGTTTCTTATTGCTATGCAGAGTTGCATAATTTGCTAGGTGTTTATGTATCCATTGGCTTATATAGGATTGTTTTGCTAGATTTAAAGCTTGATATAATTACTCTATGTGCCCTTCTGCAACTTATTTCAAATTTTGACTACACATTGTTAGACTTACTTATGCTGATTCATGTAGCAACACTTTCATTGGGATAGTCTATGTCAATATACAAATATCTGAAGATATATGTATTTAATCTACTGTTGATGGACAATTATATTTTCTAGTTTGTTGATAGTATGAAAAAATCTTACAACAAATTTCCTGTGTAATTCTGAACATGTACCAGTTTGTTTTAACATGAACATGTACCAGTTTTGTTTCTTTTAACAAAATAAACTGTTAAATAAGGTAGATATTTTGGTGATAGGTCACATAATGTATCCTTATTATCTAAGTAATAAGCCTTTAAATTAATTGATGTTTAATTTAATAATTAAATTATTGAGCTATTTTTGTTTTTCATTATTTGTGCATGGGATTTGGAAGTATATGCCAAATTATCAGTTACAGCTCACAGTGCCATCTCGGTGAATTGAAAAAAAAAATTAAAATCAATAAAGAACAAATGAAAGAATTCATTTGTGAAAGAATTCCTGTAGTAGAATGGTAATTTCTGGGTCAAATTATATGAGTATCTTTAAATTTATTATATATCACTAATTATTTTACCAATATACACTCCCACCATCAGTGTGTGATTGTTTTTTTTACTCCACATTCTTATCAACACAGGTACAGTTAGAGGTTAAATTTCTTCTAATCTCATTGGTGCAAAATAAATTCTCATTTCTTATTTAAGTTTGGATTGCCATTACAAGTGAAACATTTTTAAATGTATTGATACTAATTCAATATTTCTATTTTTTCCAATTGTGTGTACATATTCTTTATTTACCTTTGAGCTGTGTTGTTTTATTTTTATTTCCTCCATTTATAATAGATCCTTATGTACTATGTACTAGGTACTAATCTTTTGATGTTATATTCAGTGCAAATATATTCAACCTGTTTGTAGCTTGTGTTTCATTTTTGTGTATACTGTATTTGGTGGTGCAAAAGTTACTGATTTTAATGTAATTCACATTTTTTCATTTTCTCTTTATATATGCTTTATGTGTCTTATCTAAACAATTATTTTTTATTATAAAATATTATCCTATATTTTCTTCTAACAATTTATCATTTTGCCTTTGCACTCTAAGGCCTTTATTCTTTCTGTAATTGTAAATGTTGCAAAACAAAATCAAATTCTATTTTTTAATAAAAATCATCAATTTTCTATTTTTCTCAATACTCTTCACTTTCTCATTAATTTTTTTTAGTGTACACTGTCATGTACAGGTTTTTATATGTGGATTAGTCTGTTTCTGGGATCTTTATTTTAGTATCAATTTGGCAACCCCTTCATCAATAAACATTATCTTAATAAAAGTAGCTGTACAACTGCTCTTCTGAAAGCTTACATTAATGTATTTTTTTGAAAGATGTTTCCGAGAAAATACCTTTAAAATATATAGAAACAGCTGTGCTCTTGCCAGAGTCCATGCTCATCACTTCTTCAAAAGGTACGTGAAACCTACATTATTCATCCTATAGTGGTATCTAAGAGAACAAGAAAGCCAAAAAAAAAAAAAAAAATGGTAAATTTTGCTCTATTAGTCCTATATCTGCACTCTCATTTTGGTAGCCACCATCACAAATATTCCCCACTTATGGTTTAACATACTCTATGAGTTGTCATCAGCTCTGAACACTTTGATCATCTTTTTCTACCCAAATTGGGCCAGTTTCCAGGCTGGCAGATGTGTGTATTTGACATGAAAATGAGTGGTGGTTTGAAGAAAAATAAAGAAGGCAATGGAATAGGGAGGGGCAGGTCTGAAGCCTCAGGCTAACTGCTTTCTTTGAGCTTCTGTATATTGTTTGTTTTTAGGAAGTTGGTTTGAGAGGGCTGATGGCATGCAGTAAATTTTGGGATGAAACAAAAGGGCAAGTGCATGGGCACAAGGGGCCAACCAATCAATGTAAGGGGCAAGCGTGTGGACAGGTTTTGCACCTAGGGTATAAAGGGCTCCGTCCCACAGTGCGCGGGGTCTTTGTCTGAATAGAGGCCACTGTATCGGTGCTCTGGGACTTGGACCCTAGCTTGAGCTAGTCAATAAAACTCCATTTGATGATTTCAGCCTCAGTGACCCTGTTCTTTGTTCTGTGGTCCTATGGTTTCCCATTTTAACGCAGGGTCAGTGAACAACTCTCTGTGAAAACAGCATTAGAGCAAGGCCTGAAGAGGGATAATACTGTGTGTGTGTGTATGTGTGTGTGTGCGTGTAAGAGATTTCTGCGTGTACACACAGCAAATATGAAGGCTCCCAGGCACCATCCTCTTTGGTTTGTGAAAGGAATAGTAAGAAGACAGATATATAATATATGGACTGTGGTGGGCAAATTAAAGGAGGGAAAGAATTGCAATCCGGAAGATATTGGGGAAGAGCAGCAGATCACATAAGGCCAGTAGTTCATAAATAGGTTTTGTACTTTATTTTATCAATTTTATTATTTTATACTTCCCCTCCCTGTAATATTCACCTCCCCTCAACTTCACATTGCAAGTTGTGTGAAGGAATGGAAAGATTAATTTTGTATGTTATCCTGTCAATACCTAGGATAGCACCTGCTGCACAAGACAAATTCACTATCTATTTGTTGAATCAATGAATAAATTAATGAATGAAGTGAAAGCCATATCCTAGTAGACATGAGTAGGAATCTTATTTTAACTTGCGTTCTGAAACCTGGGGCAGGATCTGGTCAAATCTGTGCTATTCAGTGCAATGGAGCCTCAGGAACATGAGAGATGCTTTGTTCTTCTCTAAATTCCTAAGATACTCTCCCAGGTATACATGGTTCCTGGAGAGAGTGCACCTCAATTACCTCAGTGAGAAATAAACGTATGCTTTAATTGTGCATTAGCATATTTCAGACTTTAGATTTTTTTAGTGTTTTGTGGACACTGAATTTCAAGAGAATGATCACAGGCTTCACAAGGCTGATCTCTGCCTTGGATTCTGAAGCAGCACTTTCTAGTCTTTGGTGGTTTAATTGAGCTTATGTTAGGTCTTTCATAGCTGATTTCCTTATTCCACTTGCATAATTGTCTGAGCTATAAATCTTACTATCAGAAAACAGCAAAGTTCCGTTCCTTCAAAAACCAATAAATAAAAGTACACTGAACTAATAACCTCTTTAGTTTCAGTTAATATTTCTTAAAAACAAAATGTAAGATGATTTGATTTGTCTTAAGGTATAAATTTCCAAAAGTACTCAAAAAATTAAAAATATTAAGACTGAACATCTCAAATTGGATGTCTGAAACAGTCAATTTAATGTTACCAATTGCATTATGAACGTGGAATTATTTTGAATTTATCCTAGGTGTGAGGGCTTCATGTGTTTTTCTCCTTTCTTTTTCTGTTACACTTCCTAACATATTAAAATCATTCTTAGTTCTTACACTTATCATTCAGTGTACCTGATTGTCAAGAAATATGTAGCTTGCGTGATGTGAAGGATTTAGAAAAGCAGTTGGTGGCATCGGGGAAATATTCTTTGAAGACCTTTTTCTGTAGAGACAGCCGCTAAGGATTTGCCTTTACCACCCCTATTCACCACTTTAAACTCTTCATCTAACATCTAACTTCCTCTTATTCTGCTTCTCTCTTTCTTACCTTTTTTTTTTTAACAGATTTCCCTGATACTGGGAACAAAGAAAAGTGATAAAAGATGAACAAGTTGGCTTTTTTTTTTTTTAGACAGAGTCTCACTCTGTAACCTGGTTTAGAATGTGGTGGTGTCAGCCTAGCTCACAGCAACTTCAAACTCCTGAGCTCAAGAAATCTTTCTTCCTCAGCCTCCCAAGTAGCTGGGACTACAGGCAGGCACCACCATGAGTGGCTAATTTTTTCTACATATTTTGAGTTGTCCAGCTAATTTCTTTCTATTTTTAGTAGAGACAGGTCTTGCTCTTTCTCAGGCTGGTCTCTAACTCCTGAGCTCAAATGATCCTCCTGCCTTGGCCTCACAGAGTGCTAAGAACATGCTTAGCTTTTCCCAGAGTGCTAAGAACATGCTTAGCTTTCTGCATTCCTGATTTGAATTAATTGTTTATAAAGATTCCAGGGAAAAAATGGACTTGAAGAAAGCCTTAGCTTTCCATCTTAAGCTTTTGATCTATTGTAATCAGGATATAGAAAGAGCTCTGATAACACTGTGGCTCTGTTTTCCATTTTGTTTGTTTTACTGTGTTTTGTTTTTAATGACTTTCGATTTAAACATTCAGTAAATAAATTTGATCTGCTTGACACTGAGGATAGCAAAATTTTCCTTTAAATGAAACTTATGGGCCAGGCGCAGTGGCTCACGCCTGTAATCTTAGCACTCTGGGAGGTCGAGGCAGGTGGATTGCTCGAGGTCAGGAGTTCGAAACCAGCCTGAGCAAGAGCAAGACCCGTCTCTACTATAAATAAAAAGAAATTAATTGGCCAACTAATATATATAGAAAAAATTAGCTGGGCATGGTGGCACATGCCTGTAGTCCCAGCTACTCAGAAGGCTGAGGCAGCAGGATTGCTTGAGCCCAGGAGTTTGAGGTTGCTGTGAGCTAGGCTGACGCCACTGCACTCACTCTAGCCTGGGCAACAAAGCGAGAATCTGTCTTTAAAAAAAACATGAAATTTATGGAGGTAAATTTACTTACATTAACACATAAAAATTTTAAGTGTACAGTTCAATGAAGTTTGACAAATGTGTGCAGCCCTGCAATCACAGTTTCAGTTTTCAAGGCTACTGTGCAGCAGGAAGTGAATGTGGGAATAGGGCAAATAAAAATGCTACAGAGCTCACTGTTCTTACCAAGATTCAATCAATTCTCTTTTATGTTTTTTGTAATTTTAAGAGATTTATTGTACATCATGGTGACTACAGTTAATAACACTATATTGTATAGTTATAAATTGATAAGAGAGTAGATTTTAAGTGAGAACACTACAAAGAAATGATAAATACAAGAAATAATGCTTATGTGCCTATGTTAAATATATATTTTTTTATTTCAGCATATTATGGGGGTACAAATGTTAAGTTTACGTATATTGCCTTTGCTTCCCCTCCCTCCTCGAGTCAGAGCTTCAAGAGTGACCATCCCCCAGGTGGTGGACATCAGACTCATTATGTATGTATATACCCATCCCCTCCTCCCTCCCACCTGCCAGACACCCGATAAATGTTTTTTTTTTTTTTTTTAACATTTTGGTTACATGTTATGTCTTTGCCTTTCCCAACACAGATGAACAAATCACCAACAAAACCTTGACGAACTTCAAAAATATATATAGAAGAGAATCAACTTCCCAAATGACAGAGTAATGACCTCCCCAAAACTGTCTCTCCATAAAAACAATAAGAACACTGGAAAAAGATTGTGACATTTAATGGAAAGTAACCAAAGGCTTGCAGCAATCCTAGAAGTGTTTATTCAAGAAAAAAGACTGAGCTATGCTCAGTACAATGTTAAACCTGCTATAACTTTTAAATTACAATAGCCAATGAATAAGAATGGTACAAGTAAAAATCTTATAGAGCCAGTAGGATGTATTCAGCTATCTGAGCATCATGACATTTGTGTAGCTAATTCCATTAAGTGACCTTCCAGAAGACATATATCATTGGTCACTGCAGCTGAAGGAAAGTGACATGAATTAAGGAATTTATGCCCTCAAGTAATATAAACAAAGTCTCTCGAAGGCTTTCTAGGAAAAATAAGTATGTGTAAAACTCTTTGAGTTAATGTCATACACGTAGCTAAATTTTGTATTTTCTAGTCTTGCTTATTGTTATATAAATAAATAAACATTGCCTTTTTATGTATGGGTATCTGATCCTATGACTCCATACTTGAAATTATAGATACTTTATTTTTCCTTATCCAAAATAGCCAATTGATTACTTTTAGTCTATCCATTCAGCTATTATTGAGCCAGTTGTATTTATTGTCAGAAAAGTCATTTTGTAAATCTCATGTTTTATTACAATGTTATTTTTTGTTAACACACATAAGAAAATAAATACATACATACATACACACATATTTTAGGGTGTATTTTCTACAAACTGAACTGCTACCATTTTGCTTAAAGAAGAGACAAATCTCCAACCACTATTATGCAAAACAAGGGACCTTCACATTAAGGGGTCAGGAAATGAGACATACCAGTTTTATAATCCCATAAGACCTTTATAGATATAGAAATATCTAAGCAATACTATTATATTTTTAAATTTTAATTAGTGGAAGGAATCGGAATTAGAAAGAAAAAATGAGATAGAGGAACATTTACGCTTTAATTTGAGAAAAAAATGTGACAATGCTCAAATATTCTCAAATTTATGGGATGTAACAAATCTACATTTTGATTTTGAAATGTAGCTATTTTTTCACATACTGATTTCTTACAGCATAACTCACCAGTTGGAACATTGATAATGTTAGCGATGCCTCTCCTATTTCCATTAGAAAATACTTTGATTCATTTGATTATATTGGCCTGGAAAAATCTGTGTACCGAAAGATAAAGACTAATGAAAGCATCTCTAGCTTCCTTTATCCTCTAACAAATGCAGTGTCAAACAATTTTAAACATTCTTTATTCTATTTTCAGTCCTCTTCCTAAGCCACTAATTTTATGAATCATGAATTTTATAAACATAATGGTTCTCAGACCTGTCTTCGATTCTTGGCATATTGATGACATTAACTCCTTAGGGCAGAAAGTTTCCAGAGTAAATCCATAATGTCCATCCTCCAAAGGAAACTCACCCCTGGCTAGTCCTCTACTTCCTTCTTCAATTATATCACTCTTCCATTCTCCACCACAGTCCTTCAAACCTTTCCTCTA
Organism: Mirza zaza; assembly: GCA_008750895.1. NCBI lineage: Eukaryota > Metazoa > Chordata > Mammalia > Primates > Cheirogaleidae > Mirza > Mirza zaza. The sequence goes on along the minus strand of VSMD01013584.1, from coordinate 134,121 downwards.
ATCAAATCTCTCACCTACTACACCTTCCTACCCCTAATTCTCAGTAGATGCCCTCATCCCAGTGTTTATTGTGAAAAACTGCAGACTTTGGTGGGAATTCCCTTGTCTTTACTGTGTTAAGATACAAAACTTATCTACTTATGTTTTCTTCCTTCCATATTATTAAAAATAACGACTCATTTCTCTATTCGTACTAAAATTTCATGGGCACATATACCAACCAGGGTACATACGTGTTACATAGGGATTTCATCCTCGAAGGAGAATCTTGTTCATCAAACAACAAATTAAAGTTATGCCCTTGAGAAACAAACAAAAAATTGAATTGGTTGTTTAGAATTAGTTTTAAAATACTCAAGGGAATATACCTAATAAATATATTATAAATGTTTCCGACTTGTTTTTATAAAATACGATGAGTTAACTTTACAGGTAAGTCCTTTTTTTTACATTTGTTACTAAAAATACATCTTTCTCTGTGTGTGTGTAGATTCTAACCATATGTTAATATTTCATTGATTTTTAAAAAATCAATTACTGTATGCAAGTTTTTCTGATGTGTGTGAGAACTAAATGAATAGTAGCTTTAGGATATATTTTTGAAGAGTCATATCTTCTTTTCACAAAGGACTGAGAGAGATTGGCTGGAGCTGAAAGCTTAGTCTCCTTTTGAACACCATCTGTGGTTCCCCTAAAGGGGAACTAAAAAGTCCCCTAAAGTGGACTAAAAAGCTTAGTCCCCTTTTGAACACCATCTGTGGTTCCCTAAACAAACATTTTCATGAGTGGGTTAGTGGCACAAAAATGGAAACCAAAAATATTTGCAGTCATCCCCATATACTAGAATTGCTTATTTACTGTTCAAATGCTATCTTTTCAGAACATCTTCTCTGAGTGTTCATCTAAAGGCATCGTGTCTTCATGTTTTTTCATAGAACTTGCTTTTACCTTAAATTATATTATATTTTATATGCTTAACATATTTCTTCCACTATAATGTATGCTCCACGAGAATGAGAAATTTAACTGCTATAACCCCAAAAATTAGAAAAAGTAAAAAATATCAAGCTCTACAGTGCACATGAATATACGAGTGGGTAAAATCACGAATGGAAAACAGTTTATAACTCTGAACCATCATAGGCATATATTGAGATAAATTTCACAAATTTAATATTCTTTTTCTGAATAAAATGAAGCCAGAGAATGAATGGTTTTAAGTTGGCATGGTGTAATAAATTTTATTTCTATTTTGTGTCTGAAACAATAGGGTGTCAGAAATGGAGGGACCCTGGAGATCGAACGTCCTTCATTTGTTCATTTAAATGAGACAAACAACCTGTTGCTTTTCATAGCTGATTTCCATTAATTTCAGTTTTTTTTGTTTCCTAACAAAGTTAGAAAAATTTACCAAATGTGGAGTTGTCTGAAATAGCAGGTTTTAATGTATTAATGTCTGAATATATGTTTATACATGTGTGTAGGCATGAGAGAGAATGTGTATGTGTCTGTGTGTGGGTGTTTGTGTGAGATATAGAAAGACAGACAAATAATACAGGTATATAGTGTGAAAATATTACACAGAAATTCTGACATGTTTGTTAAAAAAATAAGATAATTTTCCCATAGATGGATGATGAATGGATGGGTTAAATGCAGAATCTACATAGGACAGAAATCCTATGTCTTTTTCACTTACAGGTTTCAAGGAATAAGAAAATGTTCTCCCGAAACTACACTGCGGTAACAGAATTTATTCTCTTGGGACTCACAGATGACCCCATGCTAGAGAAGATCCTCTTTGGGGTATTTCTGGTCGTCTACCTAATCACGCTGTCAGGGAATCTGTGCATGATCGTGCTGATCCAGACCAATTCCCGCCTCCAAACTCCCATGTATTTCTTCCTTGGCCACCTCTCTTTTGTAGACATTTGCTATTCCTCCAATATTACCCCAAATATGCTGTACAATTTCCTCTCAGACCAGAAGACCATCTCCTACCCTGGATGTTTCACACAGTGTCTTCTCTTCATTGCCCTAGTGATCACTGAGTTCTACATCCTCGCTGCAATGGCACTGGACCGCTACGTAGCCATTTGCAGCCCCCTACATTACAGTTCCAGGATGTCCAAGAACATTTGTACATCTCTGGTCACAGTGTCGTATTTATGTGGCTTCCTTAATGGGCTCTCGCAAGCACTGCTGACATTTCACTTATCCTTCTGTGGCTCCCTTGAAATCAATCATTTCTACTGCGCTGACCCTCCCCTTATAATGTTGGCCTGCTCTGACACCAATGTCAAAAAGACAGCAATGTTTGTTGTTGCTGGCTTTACTCTCTTAAGCTCTCTCTTCATCATTCTTCTGTCCTACCTTCTCATTTTTGCAGCTATCTTGAGGATGCGTTCTGCTGAAGGCAGGCACAGAGCCTTTTCCACTTGTGGTTCCCACCTGACAGTAGTCACTCTATTTTACGGAACCCTCTTCTGCATGTACTTAAGGCCTACATCAGAGAAGTCTGTAGAGGAGTCCAAAATAGTTGCAGTCTTTTATACTTTTTTGAGCCCAATGCTGAACCCATTGATCTACAGCCTAAGGAATAAAGATGTAATCCTTGCCATGCAACAAATGATTAGGGAAATTTCCTTTCATAAAATTGCATTTTAGGCATTAGTTTATTTAAATCACTAAGTAGTAATAACACAGTGACTATTTTTTAATGAACAAACCTACTACTCTATAGTCATGATTTGTTTTTTGTTTTTTCAAAGATTCCTTCATTTTTTTTTAATTTCAGCATATTATGGGGGTACAAATGTTAAGGTTATAGTCATGATTTGTTTAACATCATGGACTCTCAGTAACCACTTTAGTGTCTTCTCAAAAGCACATGGTACAAGTTTGGATGTTGGGATTAATCGTAGAGCACATAAAAAGCTGTTCCTATTCTTCATAATCATAATGCCTTTTGAATGACTCCACTATCCATGCCCATAGCTGGAAATAGTCTTTTCCTTTTCTTTTTTGCTAATTATTTTTTAAATTGTTTGTTTTTTTTTATTGGGGAGGGGTGAATAAAGACTTTTTTCTCCTTTTATTTTATCATATTATGGGGTACAAATATTGTTAGGGTTACATATATTGCCCCTGCCATTCCTCCCCCTGACCCCTGCCTTACCAAAACATCAAAGTGTAAAATAAAAATTATATATATATGTTTATCATATACAACATAATTATGTTTCCAAATACATATACATTGTAGAATATCTAAATTGATCTAATTAATATATACATCACCTTACATACATAGCACTATTTTTGGTGAGATTAATTAAAAAATACTGTCTTTGTGACATTCAAGAATGCAATGCATTAACTATAGCCACCGTGTTGTACAATAGATCTCTTGAAGTTTTGTCTCCTGTCTAACCAAAATTATATACCTTTTGACCAACATCTCCCAACTCTTCTGATCCAGCCCCTGGTAACCACCATTCCCTTCTCTGCTACTATAGGTTCAAGATTTTTAGATTCCTAATAAAGGTGAGATCATGTGGTATTTGTCTTTCTGTGTCTGGTGTGTTTTACTTAATGTAAGTACAGTGGAATACTATTCAGCATTAAAAAAGAAAGAAATCCTATCATTGACAACAATGTGGATAAACCTGGACAACATTATGTTATGTCTTTCTTTTTTCTGAAAGCTCATAGTGGTATTCTTGGTTTTCTTTATGGCCATTTTCTTCTCTAGATTTTATTTTTCTTCTATCAGGCTGTAGTTGCTCTGAAAATAAGAATTAATATTGATTTCAATTTGGTAACATGTAGAAATATACAAAGTTTAGAGTGGTCCATTAATGTTTAGAGATGAATTTTTGAATGAATAGCTCAAAAATTATATTAGATAAAGGTGATGACTTTTTAGTCTTTCATGTAAAAAGCAATATTCTCATTTTCACTAGTGACATAACATCATTTTTTTTCTCATACATTAAAATGGAAAATGCAAGGATACACTTTTTAGACTCTAACTGATGATTAATTTAACTAAAATCAGTTTTGGTAGACTTATTAACATGTGCCACTTATATAAAGATATGTTCAGTTTATAATTCCAGAGATACATTAACTCAAACAATATTTCCTCTATCCTGACTATATAAGCATTGAAATCAGAGCAAAGTTCTAGTACTTTTGGACCAGATTCATAATAATACTATTTAAATAACAGTAAAAATAATATAATAGTGTTACATATTCCATAGGCCTATGCAAATCTTCCTTTCCCGAACTCCATTCATTGTTAATTCTTGACATAATAAAGTGTATATTATTACAGCAAGAAAGAACCCAAATTGACCTATACAGCCAAAACAATTTCTATCAAAATACCAATGGCATATTTTACAATAATAGAAAAATCAGTCCTAAAATTCATATGGAGCCACAAATGACCCTGAATAGTCAAAACAATCTTGAGATTAAAGAACAAACCTGGAGGCATCATACTTTCTTATTTCAAAGTATTATAAAACTATAGAAATTAAAACTATAATTACTGTTACTGACATATATACATAAAAAAAAGATATATAGACCCATGGAGAGAATAGAATGCCTAGAAATAAATAAACCCACACATGGACAGTCAAGTGATCAAAGGTGCCATGAATACACACTAGCAAAAGGAACGTTTCTTTAGCAAATTGTTATTCACATGCAAAAGAAGGAAAGTGGCCCCCTATCTTATACCATATACAAAATCAAATGAAAATGGATTACAAATTTAAACATAAAACCTGAAGCTGTACAATTCCTACGAAAAAACAAAAGAGAAAAGTTTCATGACATTGAATATGACTATGATTTCTTATATATGACAGCAAAAACACAAACAACAAAAGCAAAAATAGACAAGCGGGACCACAGCAAACTAAGATGCTTCTGTACAACATGAAAAAGCAACCTTTGCCATGGGGGAAATATTTGCAAACTATATATCTGATAAGTGTTTAATATCCAAATATATGAAGGACTCCTGGAATGTAATAGCAAAAAGAAAAAGCAATAAAAAACACAAAAACAAATATCCTCATTAAAAGAAGAGCAATGGACTTGAATAGATATTTCTCTAATGTTGTCTACAGGTAAATGAAAAAATGCTCAGCATCATTGTTCATCAGGGAAATGCAAATTAAAGCCACAAAGCAATATCAACTCACACCTATTAGTATGACTATTATCAAACAAGCGAAGGATAAAGTTGGCAAGGATGTGGAGAAATTGCAATCCATGTACATGGTTGGTAGGAATGAAAAATGGTGTAGTGGCTATGGAAAACAGTATGGAGACGCCTCAAAAAATTAAAAATAGAACTACCATATGATCTAGCAATCTCACTTTCTGAATATATATTCAAAAGAATTGAAATCAGAATCTCAAAGAGATATCTCCACTCCCATGTCCATACCAGCATTATTGCAAATAGTTAAGATACAGACATAACACAAATGTGCATTAGTGGATGAGTGGATAAGATCATGTGGTATCTACATACAATGGAATATTATGCAGCCTTTAAAAAAGATATCCCGCCACATGTAACAATCTGGAGGAACCTAGGAGACATGGCCCTAAGTGAAATAAGCCAGTCACAAATGGACAAATACTACATGATTCCACTTTTATGTAACCATAATAGTCAAACTCATAGAAGCAATGAGTATAAAGGTGGTTGCCAGGGGCTGTGAGGAGCAGGGAATGAGGAGTTCCTGCCCAAGATGTACAAAGTTTCAGTCTTGCAAGGTGATTAAATTTTAGAGATTTGCTTTAAAACATTGTGCCTCCAGTTAACAACACTGTATTTTGTACTTAAAAATTAAGAGGGTATATCTCGTGTTAAATGTCTTATCCTATTTATTTTTCTTAAAAAAAAAAAAAGCAAGATGAAACCTCTGTGTGCCCTCCACAGAACTCACAGGACAAAGATTGATAAATAAGAAATTATGGAAAATATGACAGGCATATGATTAGCTTCTTGAGCCCAGAGTGTTCCAATAAAACCCAAGAGGGGTGATTACAGATATAACACTCATTCCTGCTAATCCTCAAACCTCTGAGATTTGCTTTAAGAAAAGGCCCCTACCTTCCACATCCTGGTATAAATATGACTATAATTTACAGCTGAGAGAGATATCAAGAAACGTCCTTACTCAAAGATTGAGAAAATAGGTGTATGTCAGAACCAGAAGTAAGTCCTTTTTTTTTTATCTCCTTTATTTTTAGTAAAGAGGAAATTACTCTAAAGCCTCAATCTGAGATCCACAAATGAAATACTTGTACCATCCTTAAGAATCAGATTTCCCTTGACTTTGCAAATCAGTAGGGAACAGAAATCTTGATTTTCAGCTCTGAAAGAAGACATGCCTTCTCTCAGTGGCTGTGTGCAGAGAAGTACAGAGGGGAGGTCAGCTGTGAAAAGTATTAATGGTATTTCTAACAGCACTCATTAATGCTGGCTATATTCAGATTTTTTCACTTAAAAATTGCTTGATAAAATGTAACTATTATGTTTTTTCTATTTACCTCAAACATACTTCTTATCTCCACTTTTATAAGCTTAAATTGGCGATATTATATTTTCCCTGAAGATCTGAAAGAAAAAATTAACTTTGGTGCACCTTTCTTCTTAAAAATTTGCACATGCAGCATTTTATGATTTTACTAGCAGAGCTTAACCCTCAATTTCCCTTATGACAGGTTTGCTTAATTTTACTTTGATCTGCTTCATCCTTATTGTATAGAACTGTCACTGGTGCAAAACATCCAAAAAAAGGCAAGTACTACACTCACTGCATAAAAGTATAAAACCGTTTTCAGGCATGGGATGAAGCTTAGTCTAATAAAAGACTTATATACATAGGTGCAGGTGATCTAGGAGCCCTTTATATTTGGGTGGTAAGATTTGGAGTATGGACATTTATTTTGGTTGAGGAGTTATAGTTTCATTGGATTTTCCGAGGAGCTCATGAAAACAAAAAGCAAATGAAGAAAGAAATAAACAAACAAAAAACAAGATTAGGGACCATTCCTACAATAAATTCTTACTAATTTTTTTTCTTAACTCCTCTTTTGTTCTCTGAAACACAGCCTTTTGTCATTCACTTGTAATTGAATAGCATACAAAATTTATGTAGACTACTAGCCACTTGGAGTGGGTCACCCTCTAGTATATACTCATCTAGGCTAAAACTCTTCCTTTGGGGCGTCTTTTTCTTATTTTTATTTCAAGTGATGGGATCTGGGGGCTCTCCTTCTCCTTCCATACACCCATTGTCAGTTCTGATGCTGGGTCACGGGCATGCAGTCTGTTCAGCTGCCTAAGGCCTTGTGCTCAGAAACACCCCACGCTTGGTTTTTTGCTTGACATTCCTAATAATTTTTGAACAAGGATTCATACATTTATATCTCATCCTGGACCTGATATGCTGTGGAGCAGGTCCCAGTTCCAGGTTTTGCAAATTGCAGCTTTCTCCTGACCTCAAACTCCTCTCCTCTCCTAGTTCTTCTTCCATCAGTTAGAGGCAAACCTGGGAAAGGAACTGGGACAGCCTGGGACAGCCCAAATGTTCCTGGCTCTTGAGGTATTTTCCTTTTACTCTGTCAATAGGCAGCCAGACCTGCTGTGGCTTTCTTTCTGTGTGTACACATCCTATTCATAGCGTTTTTTTTTTTTTCTCACCCCTCATGAGTGCCTCTGTTATATTTCAACAGAATATTTTTGGATGCCACAGAAGTCACAAAGCTTATAAATGAAAACCGTTCACAATCTCACAGGTGGTGATTAAGTGACATGCAGCATATGAGACCTCATGCAAATGAACCCGTCAAGCATAATTTACAGATGGATCTTATTTGAAATCTGAACATTTCACATCCTGATCTTTCTACTCCCTGTTGTTTCTTTTCCTATAAACTCCATCTATTTTCTTTGGGGGTCCTGGGATATAGAGGAGCATAAATAAGTATATCTCCCGCACCACTTTGCTGCTGCAGCAAAAGTAAATATATTTTTGTCATAATATTTTCTGCTGGACACTTCTTGAAGAGTAGCTGCAACTGGCCACTGACCCCTGTTCTCCAGAGAAGGCTGTGGATATTCTTGGTGGGAAAGTCGTCAGTAGAGATGAATCAGACTTTCCATGAAGTAAATATCTGTGTTGTAGGGAACTTCTCAGCTGGAGTTTTCTGCACATTTCTGCATAAACTCTGCGCACACAGACCCCACTAACACTTCTAAAGAAAGACCACACGTGTTATCTTTGCATCTGTTCCTTATCCTTCTTAGAACACCCTTCCTAAAATAGCCTCATACCTTGTTCTTTTCCCCCTTTGGTTTGTTGCTAAAAAAAAAAAAAAAAAAAAAGAGGAAGAGGCACCTTTAAAGTGAAACCTTTCTTGACCTTCCTATTTGCTATTTGAAATATCATTTGTTTGCTTACAATTCTATTAGTCTCTGTCCACTAGGAAGAATGCAGAAGGGCAGGGGTTTTTAAAGATCTGTTCACTTTCGTATCTATAGTGCCTCATCACATGGTATGTTGACTATCAAAAAGTCTTTCTCTATGAATATCTTGTTTGATGTTGACAATGAATATCAAAGGAAGCCAGGACAGACATTATTATCACCACCTTCAAATGGGGAAATGAAGTGGCTCATCCAGATGCAAAGCTCTTCAACTGCAGAAACAATGATGTAATCCAGGGCTCCTGACCTACTACCATCAAGAGTTGTCATCACTTCAAACATATGATATGCCCTAGATACATTAGCTACAGGTGATCGAGGGATATGAGTCATCCACATAGTAAAATTTGTCTCTGTGTGAGGAGAATGTGTGGGACACAACTTTTTTTTTTTTCATACTGTACTATGTAAGGATGCCATGATGCCATGGTTTTCCATGTTTCTTATCATCATATATCTCAAGGCCCCCAGGGTCTATATATGGAATTTTCATAACACAGTTCAACTTTAGGAAGGTGATATATTGCTAAAAAAGGAGGCTATCAAATCAGATAATCCTTGTACATATCTCAGACCCTATACCTATTAGGACAGCAGTGCAACCTTCATCCAGCTATTTAACCTTTCTATACTTCATTTTTAAGAATAAGAACATAGGGATAATAACTATAGCAATCACATAGGGTGTTGTGAGTATTAAATCTAATTGCATGCACAGAGCTTAGCACTACAATTTAGTATATGGTTAAATATCCATAAATATTATCAGAAACTATTATTAGTGTATTTAACAAATGTTTATTAAGTACTTACTTTTCTGGATAAAGGAGATAGAGCAGCAAAGAGATTGCTTGATTACGATCTTCCTAAAAAACTAAGTATGGTGATTCATTTTGAAATGAGACAAGAATTGGAAAAATTGTGAAAAAAAATGAGTAGAAGAGAAAAGGCACAAAATAAAAGCATCTTGAGAGAAAGAAAGAGGGGACTCAGCACTAGTTGTGATATGTGGAGAAATGAAAGGTCAGAGGAAATTGTATTAATAGTACCTCTGTTTGATATAAGTTGTATTTAATATCTTAAATGCTAACTATCCTCAGAATACTATGGGAGAATTCATTTATCTGACAAATTTTTGTTTATTTATTTGACACATGTTTATTGAGCCCTTAAGATAGTGCCTTTCCAAAGTGTGGTCTATGAACAATTGCATTAGAATCCTACGGATAATTATTAAATATGAACATCCCAGCATCCCATATAAGACTTTCTAAAACAAACTATGAATTTGCTTGATTAACTAAGTTTCAAGAGAAATCTTAGTATACAAAATTACAACAAGCGCTTAATTCTAATTATTATATGACATCGTGCAAAGCTCTGTGGGGGGTGTAGAAATGAATAACACATTGCAAGTAATTATTTTTTTCCATGCTCACACTACTTTTTATTTTCTTTTGCATTCAGTATGTAAATGTGTGATGAGCAGTCACTAGGCAATAATAAACTGGATTTTGTTTCTGTCCTTGAAGAATTAATATCTTTAATAGATACATTATTGTGATGCAATGTGCTAAAAATAAATTAGAGGTATTTAGGTTGTGCTTGAAGATAGAGCAGAAAGGAATTAATTCAGTCTTAGGTATGAGGAGAGTGGGTGAGAAATGCTTCATAAAGCAGTGGCCTTTAATCCAGGCCTTGTAGGATAAATAGAGATTGAGAGCTAAAAAATAATTCAGGGAATGGGGACAATGCATCTCGGTTGTAAATATAGATATAGGTATAGATATAGAAATAGGCATAAGTGTATAGATATAGGTATAGATATAGAAATAGGCATAAGTGTATATATAGATATAGATATAGTTATGGGTATAAGAATAGGTGTATATATAGAGAAATATAATAGTGATTTAACACAAAGGAAATTGAAATAATGGCTAAGTGGAAATACAATGCACGATTATGGTAAAATTCATTTTGGATAATATGGTTTTAGAGAAGAATAATTTCAGCTGTTATTAACAATGGTTCACACCTTTATATTTGCTTTATTTGCATAGTTTGCAGTGCAAAGACTCTCAGGAAATGTCCAGCCCAAATGGCAGCACACTAACCGAATTCATTTTACTTGGGCTCACAGATCGCCCAGAGCTCCAGCCTCTCCTCTTTGTGCTGTTTCTGGTGGTTTACCTTGTCACCCTCTTGGGCAACCTGGGCATGATAATGTTAATCAGACTGGACTCTCGACTGCACACGCCCATGTACTTCTTCCTCACTAACTTAGCCTTCGTGGACTTGTGCTATACCTCGAATGCAACCCCACAGATGTTGACTAATTTCTTATCAGAGAAGAAGACCATTTCCTTTGCTGGCTGTTTCACGCAGTGTTACATTTTCATCGCGCTCCTGCTCACTGAGTTTTACATGCTGGCAGCCATGGCCTATGACCGCTACGTGGCCATTTGCAACCCTCTGCGCTACAGTGTGAGAATGTCCAGGCTGGTCTGCACCTGCTTGGCCACGTTCCCTTATGTCTATGGCTTCTCAGACGGGCTGCTCCAGGCCATCCTGACCTTCCGTCTGACCTTCTGTAGATCCAATGTCATCAACCACTTCTACTGCGCTGACCCGCCACTCATTAAGCTTTCTTGCTCTGATACTTATGTCAAAGAACACGCCATGCTCATCTCAGCTGGCTTCAACCTCTCCAGCTCCCTCACCATCATCCTGGTGTCCTACGCCTTCATCATTGCTGCCATCCTCCGCATCAAATCAGCGGAGGGAAGGCACAAGGCCTTCTCCACCTGTGGTTCCCACATGCTGGCTGTCACCTTGTTTTATGGGACACTCTTCTGCATGTATGTTAGACCGCCAACAGATAAGACTGTGGAGGAATCCAAAATAATAGCTGTCTTCTACACCTTCGTAAGTCCGGTGCTTAATCCACTCATCTACAGTCTGAGGAACAAAGATGTGAAGCAGGCCTTGAAGAACGTCCTCAGACGAAACATGGTCGCTACTGTGGCAATGCCTCCACTTTCTAATAAACCATAGCTCTAAATCTTTCACTCAGAAATCTTGGAACTTGATGATAAGTTTTAGTATTATCTATAGTTACATCCCAAGAATCTCAGGTAAAAAGCTCATGTTTGAAGAAAAATGAGCCATGCTTATTTTTCTAGGCCTCACCTCTTAAGTTGCACTCCATGGACTAGCTACGTAGGCATCAGTGTGGCTCTGATATCTTCAAAAACTCTGACAAAGAAAGATATATTTTTCTTCAGGTTTTGTGCTAAAATGAATGATTTAAGGTACAAGTAAAAGATTCTTCTATTCCCCAAACTGTCCTTTTAGTCTGTTAACATTCTGAATATTTCCTAAATTGTTTTCTTGGAGGATAGACCCTGCCATACCACCATTAGAAAATAAAAAGCATACAATAGTATATATGTAAAAAATATACATTATGCTGTACGTTAAAACTATATTAGTAAGACCTATAGATTTGTTGGGTTTTTTTGGGGGGTTGTTAGTTTTATAAGGAACAAACCCCCTCAAACTAGGTCAGACAACAGGGAGAATTTATTATAAATACACGGTGATATCTCACAGCAACCAAAGACAGGTGCAGCTGAATCTTAGGAATCAAACAAAAAGCAGAACTCTAAGGCCGTGAGAAACCTTGCATTTCATTGTCTATTCTGTATCTGTTTGTTACTAGCATGTATCATAATAAAGTCTTATGTCCTACAAACTTGATAATTAGTTTCATTTTTCTTTTTCTTTCTTTTTATTTATTTGTTTATTTTTTTTTTGAGTTGGGAGGGTAGGAAAATCTTGAAACTCTGAATTTCACAAGAATATATATCATATTTACAAATTAAGCATAAATGGAACCTCTGCTTTTCTGCTCAATGACAGACACTCAAAAACCTACTAAATCAGCGGTCCCCAACCTTTTTGGCACCAGGGACTGGTTTCACGGAAGAAAATTTTTCCAAGGAGGGGGAGATGGGTGGTGGGGATGGTTTCAGACAAATTCACATAAGGGATGTGCAACCTAGACCCATTGCATGTGCCGTTTACTGTAGTGGTCACACTCCTAGGAGAATCTATAGACACTGCTGATCTGACAGGAGGAGGACCTCAGGTGATGATGTGAGCAATTGGGAGTGGCTATAAATACAGATGAATCTTCCTTGGCTTGCCCAACCCTCACCTCCTGCTGTGCAGCCAAGTTCCTAACAGGCCATGGACTGTTAACAGTCCGTAGCCCAGGGGACTGCGGTACTAAATGACAAGTAATGATTTGAGAATTTTAATTTTTTTTACATCTTTATATAACAAAAATAAGCATGTGTATATAAGTATCCTTGTGAATCAAATTCATCAACATGAGCAAATCTGTCTTGCCTTTGTTACCTAGTTACCTTTATTTATGATCATCCTAATCCAGAGAGAAGAAATTTGACCTCATTGAGTCAGTGCTACTTCATGTTGAGTTTAATTTGGGTTATATTTCTTGCAATAAGGAACACAGATTTTTAAAAACCTAATTGCTATCTAAACATGGATTCCTAATTACCCCCAAAATTCTGATTAAACACCCATGTGATACAAAACTCCTGCTTAAAAGAATGTCTAGTTTCCTCCCGCACTGAGGTTTAATTATTTTCTTTGCGATATTTCTCATGCTGTGAGAGAAAAAATAGTCATGTCTTTTACAAAACTGATTCAGCAAACTCTCCAATACCTTAATGCAAATTACTTGGCATTCTATAATAAAATCGGAGTTTAAAAAATGATGAGAATCTCAGAGGATAAAATTTGCTACTGCTTGCATAAATGTCAAATAAATGAGCAATCTTTCTAATTACAGGCATGCTGGGCACAGTGAGCATGAAATAGGAAGCTGTCAAAGGCAATTCCCTCAACCATTAAACATGAACCCTTAACATATTCTGTCAGGGCAGACTCAATAAGCATTTGTTTACAGAACTAGAAATAATCTTCAGATGCATTTATATTAAGTATTTCATAATCATTCAAATATTAACTTTCAGGATGATAAATGCTTTAGCCCTAATGCAGCAAATTTGAAGCAATTATAGGGATTCATCAAAATAATTTAAATTTGATGATATTTGTCATATGCCCACTTTTAATAATATCATTTATTTTAGTACACAAACACCTATGTAGATGCATACACACATATATAGGGGCTTGTATGTTACACTGAGACTTTCTAGAAATATACTGGATCTTTTTAATATAATTTGGTCCATGAATCAAGCACCTGCCCAGGAAATAAGGTATTAAAGACATTTTAGATCTCAAAAATCTTTTCTTTATTGAGATATCAATAATGATGTTTCCCAGATAGTTTTGGCCTTTAAAATGTGAATCAGGCAAGAGACTCAAGTAGAATAGTCATGGGAAGAGGGTCATGGATAGCCAGAGAAAAGAGAAGGGGAAAGAAACTAGGGATGTACGACCAAAGATCAACTTAACATGTAAAAAATTAAAAAAAGAAAAGTTAAAATGCTTGCAAATTATATGAGTATTTTAAATATTTGGAGCTTGTCTCATGGGTTACATCCATGCATATTGTAATTTGACTTATGCTCCACCCCAATAGACATTTAATAAGCAGCCATTATTATTAAATATTATATGTTGAGAAAATAGAAAGTATTGTTTAGGATTTCATTGTACAGATTGCATGTTTGAAGGTAGAACAGATTTGTGGCCCCCTGTGATTGATGTGCAGAGTTCTGATATCATGTTCTATTCTATTTTCCTCAGAGTTCTTTAATTTCTTTGCCTGTTTCATCTGTGGAGTGCCTCTTTCATGCTCGGTATTAAAATGCCTGAGCATTTTCTTTTGAAAATCAATGATAACTTTGCCTTTGTATCCCACCAGTGGCACAACTGAATGAAGGAGGTTTTTGACGTCGAGAACATCTTATTTCCTTCTATTTTCTTTAGTTGTTGATATTCAAGGTTTCTAGTGTTCCCAGCTACTAGTGTGGAATTAGGGGTTTTTAGCCTAAAGAGAAAGTTTGATAATTCTCCAGCATCTTTGAAAAAGTAAGCTTGGGAAATGCTGCACATTCTTGCCTTTCTACAGCTTCACAATGCACATGTGCATATAAGAGGCTCTGAGACTTCCTGCAATTGAGAAATCTTCTTCTCTTTTCAAAATCCAACATTTTCAAAACTTATTTTACCATAGACCTATTTTTTTTGACTGATATTCATGGTTCTACTAAACTGTGTTTTGGCTATTCTAATCCAAAAACTCAAGTGACAGCAAACTTACTGGATATTTGAAACCCATTTTCCTAATTCCTGATTGTACTTGCTCTGTATCAGTTAGAGGTCTCTTGCAGAGGTAAAATGGAATATAAGCAATGTAGTTGCCTTGTAACCAGAAGTGCCTAAATGCATGAGAAGTATTATTATCAAATACAGTTTTTTATTCCAAAGCTGTGGGTTGGTTTGTTGGATCTAATTTATTTATTTATATTTTTTATTTCAAAATACTAGAGGGGTACAAATGTTTTTGTTACATGGCTTAAGTCAGGGCTATAAATGCAGCCATCACCCAAATAGTGTTCACTGTAACAGTTAGGTGGTTTTTTGCCCCTCCCATTTATCCCTTCTGCCTTGCTTGATTTCCAATGAACTTTACTTCCTGCTATACATTTGAGTGCCCACCAGTTAGTTCCCATTTATTAGCGATTACATGTCGTGCTCATTGTCCCATTCTTGAGATATTTTGCTTAGGATAATGTCCTCCAATTGCTTCCAAATTACTACAAAAGGCATTAATTCATCCTCTTTTATGGCTGAGTAGTACTTCATGGTATACTTAGACCTCATTTTTTTAATCTACTAATGAATTGATGTGCACTTGGGTTGATTCCATATCTTTGCAATTATGAATTGTGCTGTAATAAACATTCAAGTGCAGATGTCTTTTTGATAAAATGATTTCTTTTCCTTTGAGTGGATACCCAGCAGTGGGATTGCTAGATAGAATGGTAGGTCTACTTTTAATTCTCTGAGAAACTTCCACACTGTTTTCCACAGGGGTTGTACTAATTTGCAGTCCCACCAACAGTGTATAAGCAATCCTTTCTCTCTCCATTCATGCCTACATCTATTGCTTTTGGACTTTTTATATGTTTTAATTTTTTTCAGAATTTTACATGGTACTCACGTTTTGTTACATAATTTGCTTTTGTACAGTTTGAGGCAAAGTTATGTGTGCCCTTCACCTAGCTAGTGTGTATTTTACCCATTAGGTGTGAATTTATCATCCCCTCCTTTTTCAATTTGGGAAAATTGATTATTCTATCCAAGGCTCAGGTCTTTCAACATAAAATGAGATGAGTAACATTTATCTCAGATTTTTAATGAGTGTCCTATAGAATTCTATTTGAAAAATGTTCAGTATGCTGTATTAATAAAAATTAGTTACTTTTTATTTATTTATTCTACATTATTTTTTATTTCAGAATATTATGGGGGTACAAATTTTAAGGTTATGTATAATGCCCTTGCCTCCCTCCCCCCTCAAGTCAGAGCTTCAAGTGTGACCATCCCCCAGACAGTGCACATCTCACTCATTATGTATGTATATACCCGTCCCCTCCTCCCCCCTCCCACCTGCCCAATACCCAATAAATGTAATTCCTATGTGTCCACTTAGGTGCTATCAGTTAATACCAATTTGCTGGTGAGTATAGGTGGTGCTTGTTTTTCCATTCTCAGGATACTTCACTTAGTAGTATGGGTTCCAGCTCTATTCAGGAAAATACAAGATGTGCTATATCACCGTTGTTTCTTAGAGCCGAATAGTACTCCATGGTATACATATACCACATTTTATTAATCCACTCATATATTGATGGGCACTTGGGTTGTTTCCACAGCTTTGCAATTGTGAATTGTGCTGCTATAAATATTTGAGTGTAGGTGTCTTTTTCATAGATTGTCCTTTGTTCTTTTGGGTAGATGCCCAGTAGTGGGATTGCTGGATCAAATGGTAGATCTACTTGTATCCCTTTAAGGTATCTCCATACGCTTTCCACTGAGGTTGAACTAGTTTGCAGTCTGACCAGCAGTGTAGGAGTGTTCCTCTCTCTCTGCATCCACAGCAACATTTATTGTTTTGGGTCTTTTTGATAAAGGCCATTCTTACTGGAGATAAATGATATCTCATTGTGGTTTTGATTTGCATTTCCCTGATAATTAGAGATGTTGAGCATTTTTTCATTTGTTTGTTAGCCATTCTTCTGTTTTCTTTTGAAAAGTTTCTGTTCATGTCCTTTGCCCGCTTTTTGATAGGGTTGTTTGGTTTTTTCTTGCTGATTTTCATGAGTTCTAAGTATATTTTAGTTATCAGCCCCTTATCAGATGTGTGGATGTGAAAATTTTCTCACATTTTGTAGGCTGTCTGTTTGCTCTCATGACTGTTTCTTTGGTTGTGCAGAAGCTTTTTAGTTTGATCAGGTCCCATTTATGTATTTTTGTTGATGCTCTGATTGCCTTTGGGGTCTTCTTCATAAATTCTTTGCCTGGGCCAATGTCTAGGAGAGTGTTTACAATGTTTTCCTCAAGATTTCTAATAGTTTCATAATTTAGGTTTAAGTCTGTTACCCAGCGTGAGTTGATGTTTGTGAGAGGTGAAAGATGTGGATCCTGCTTCAGCCTTCTACATGTGGCTATCCAGTTTTCCCAGCACCATTTATTGAATAAGGATTCTTTTTAAATTAGGTATATTAAAAATACTTGATCACCAGGGAATTCAACAACTATACATATTACATCATGGCTTAGGAAAATGAATAAGTATAGAAACCATCTCTATTGTTTGAAATCTTTAAATTTCTTTAATTGCATTCATTTTGTCTCAGAGTTTTCTACAAAACAAAACAAAGCAATGTGAAAGAAGCAAAAAGTGGTCAAAAAATCCCCACTGTTTTTTTTTCAAACAAACGTATGTTCCATGCAATGACACAGTGTGGTAGAATATGCCCTTGCTGCATTCGTGACCAAATGGAATGAGTGAGTAATGTGCTCTCTTTAGAATGCAGCCCCTTCTGCTGAGTAATGGAGGGAGTGAGGTAGAACAATGCCCAATGATACATGGTGAGTAGTAAGTAATGTCATTACTGAGAGAGATGAAGAAGATGACACCAAAGAGATGCTTACACCATTTCTAACTCCCATGTTAAATGTCCCATGTTAAATGAGCTGTCTTCTGGGAATTTGTAATTAGCAGAATTTATTGCATCATTATGATTTTTTTTAATGCATTAGGGAAAAGGAATCAACTATATAAAGACAAGCAAAATTTCCATTCCTTATTCTTAAAGTCACATTGGTTTTCCAACTTTCATATACATACAGCTGCTTATTCTGTGTTATTAGGAACTAGGTGGCGAAGTCTTACAATCCATACTTGGAATCCAAATACTTATTTGGTAGAAATGAGTGCATGGTTAGAAATAGTTAAATGACTGCATAGAAAGGAGTATGGTCGGTTGTATATGTAGTACCAATATGCCAAATCTGAGAATTTGGATTTGTTCTAAAGATTAAACAAAGGGGAGAAAAAAACTAGAATTTCTTGTGAGAGCTTTATGTACCTCATATGTTGTCAGATCTTTATATATAACCTTTAATCTTTTAATTCTCAAGGAATATCCCTTCAACAATATTTTAAGGTGAGAAAATTAAGACTCATAAAAGTTAAGTAAGTTGTCTACACTTGTAGAGCTAATATGTAGCACAGTGGTAATGTTGTTTTGTTTGTTTGTTTTTTTATGAAACAGAAACTCCCTCTGTTATGCAGGCTGGAATGTAATGGCATAATAATAGTTGACTGCAACCTCAAATTCTGAGGCTTAAGTGATCCTTATCTTTCAGCCTCCTGAGTAGCTGGGACTACAGACGTACACCACTACACCTGTCTAATGTTTCTATTTTTTTGTAGAAACACATTAAGGGCAGTAGCAGAAAAGGGGAAGGAAGGGCAAGTCTATTTTTAAAAAGAATGAATAAAAATTTCACACTTCTCTTTCATCACATTCTCTTGGCCAGAAGCTACCCTTTGGCTTTAGCTAATCTAGTTTGAAAATTAAAAAAAAAAAAAAAAAAAAAAATAGGAGGTTATAGTCATTTTTTGTTTTCTATGGCTTTTTTTTTTTTCCTCTTTCCCATTAAAACTAATGCTGGCTCAAATTCTGAAGAGGAAACACATACCTGGTTCTGTGGGAGCTGGTCCAAGCTCTGTTAAATCCCAGTCTGTGTTCGGAATGATCACTTTATTCTTCAATCTCAGTTTTCACAAACTATGGACTATCATGGTGAGCACAGTCACTTCTGTGCTCTAACTCAGATCCAATACTATGAGAAATTAGCTTCTATGAAGTTTATTGAATTAACTGTAAGAATATTAGAATAATTTCTGAAAGCTTTCTTGAAAGATTTTTAATTGTTCCATTTTTCAAATATGTCTCTTTCTTCCATCTCCATGCCCCCATGGCAGATAGTCAGTCTAAAATAGGACATGTTGACTGTTTATAGGATACAAAGAATGAACTAAGATATATCTTTACCACTTAGTACCCTCGTACCCAGGAACTAAGTGATTTTTACATGGCATGGCATGCAAGGAATAATTATAATCAGAAAAAGGAAATTCTGGTACAAAGTTCTGGATTTCTAGCTAAGTTATCTGTGAATTAATTTAGATAAATGGTGCATATTCATTTGTTTATTGGCACTCAGGGGAAAAATCTGAGAATTAAAAATGTGAGGTAAAGAAGTGAAATGTAAAACAGAGACAAGTGGAAATGGAAACGGAAAAGAAATATAGTGGAACAGACTAAAAAGATCAATGGAAAAAGAAAAATAAGGGGTAATTACAAAAGACAAAGACCCCAAGCTGAGTAGTAACTGAGACCCAGAATCCAGTTGAGTGTGTTTACTAAGGTTTGATTAGATTCTGCTTCAATTAAACTGCTATTTCTAGTATCTCCTGAGACAAAACAAAGTCACAGAAAATACTTTTTTCCCTCTACTTCAATAAAAATTGAAGTAGAGGGAAAAAAAATCCCACAAAGTTCTAAGAAAATATAACAACTTTTGCCATTTAAAAATTGCACTACTGATCCAATGTTTTCATTTTCCTTTCAAGGAAATTATGAAAAGAAACTTCACCTCAGTGACTGAGTTCATTCTCCTGGGATTGACAAACCGCTTGGAATTACAGATTTTCTTCTTTGTGCTGTTTCTGGCAGTTTACATGGTCACTGTGGCCGGGAACCTTGGCATGATTGTCCTCATCCAGGTCAATTCCCGGCTCCACACGCCCATGTACTTTTTCCTGAGCCACTTATCCTTTGCAGATTTGTGTTTCTCTTCTAATGTGACCCCAAAGATGCTGGAGATTTTCCTTTCTGAGAAGAAAACCATTTCCTATCCTGCTTGTCTGGTGCAGTGTTACCTTTTCATTGCCTTGGTCCATGTGGAAATCTATATCCTGGCTGTGATGGCCTTTGACCGGTACATGGCCATCTGCAACCCTCTGCTTTATGGCAGCAAAATGTCCAAGAGTGTGTGCACATCCCTCATCACGGTGCCTTATGTGTATGGAGCGCTCACTGGCTTGATGGAGACCATGTGGACCTACAACTTAGTCTTCTGCGGCCCCAACAAAATTAACCACTTCTACTGTGCTGACCCCCCACTGATTAAGCTGGCTTGTTCTGACACCTACAACAAAGAGTTGTCAATGTTTGTGGTGGCTGGTTTCAACTTCACCTATTCTCTCCTTATCATCCTCATTTCCTATATATACATATTTCCTGCCACCCTAAGGATCCACTCTACAGAGGGTAGGCGCAAAGCTTTCTCTACCTGTGGCTCCCATCTGACAGCTGTTACAATATTCTTTGTAGCTCTCTTTTTCATGTATCTCAGACCCCCATCAGAGGAGTCTGTGGAGCAGGGAAAAATGATGGCAGTGTTTTATACCACAGTGATCCCTATGCTGAATCCCATGATCTATAGTCTGAGGAACAAGGATGTGAAAGAGGCTTTATCCAAAGAACTTTTTAAAAGGAAATTTTTTGCTAAATAAACCTCATTACTGATTTTAGTTAAATGTTTTTATTTTATATAGGTTAAGATTTTTTGTTAGAACTTAGCCCAAAATGAATTATCCAAATCTATATCCTTTCTTCGAAGGGATGGGGAAATTTCCATAAAGAAGTTTGATTAAAAGGAATCTGATTATCCACATCAATTTATAGGAATGTTGAATTCTCTAAGAGAGTTTTGCCCACCCAAACTCAAATGTAGGAACCTCTATAATGAGAAGTTAATGTAAGTGAAAAATTTTATTTATACTTTGGGGAATTAAACCAATAAAACCAGAACTGGATTTTAGTTTTGGAAGGAGCTAGTCACTGAGTTTTAGACTGCCTCTTAATAGAGATTCTTTACTTTAACATACAACAAGCTTTGGAAAAAAAAATCATTTTAGCTAACCTTTAATTAATTTTTCCTCCCTTATCAAACAAAACCAGCATTCCATTTTAACATATCCAAACTAAAATGCCAGCCTCATCTCATACATTTTCAGTTGTCAGCTCAGCTCTAGCCCTTTCCTGTGTTGAGACCATCTCTAGCCCCAAAACACACCAACGACTGGTCCAGTATCTTGCCATCTTCCATACCTGGCTCATTTATTGGCTCGGTAGACGATAAAAAATAAACAATGATTAGTAGGTTTCTAAATTGAATAATAGAAGTCTGTGTAAGGACACACAGGGTTAATTAATAACATGTTCAATGGATGTCTAAAACTATTATATCAACATATAAGGTGTAAATACAGTTTCAATAATACAATTTTATCATGTTTGTAGAGGACCATTGTCTTCTAATATTGGAGGTGTGTGTTTTGTGAGTCTAGAATCTGATAGTTCCCTGCAAGGTAACTTAGAGCCTCAGAGATAATCACCTACACAGAAGATGAGAGACCAATGCTGAAATGCTCACAAGGTGGGAAATTAAAACAGAGATGCCCTTATAAAATTAGGGTTGTTGAAAGGCTACAACTGCTATAGAAGTACAGAGTCAAAAACACAAACAAAAAACAACAACAACAAAAAAGGAAACTAGTCAGGAGTTTAAAAACAATATTCAAGAATCCAGCCAGGTGCAGTGGCTAATGCCTGTAATCCTAGCACTCTGGGAGGCCAAGGGGGGAGGATCGCTTGAGCTCAGGAGTTTGAGACAAGCCTGAACAAGAGCAAGACCCAGTCTCTATTATAAATAGAAAGAAATTAGCCAAACAATTAAAAATAGAAAAAATTAGCTGGGCATGGTGGTGTGTGCCTGTAGTTCCAGCTACCTGGGAGGCAGGAGGATCCCTTGAGCCCAGGAATTTGAGGTTGCTGTGAGCTGGGCTGATGCCATGACACTCTAGCCTGGGCAACAGAGCAAGACTCTGTCTCAAAATAAAAAAAAAAAAAAAAAAAAAAAAAAGAATTCATGACAATAGATTAATGTTCATGCATTTTGTGTTTGGATTTTCCACTCCTTTCCTGGGCTATCAAATTTCAAGCCAAAAAATTAATATAAAGTGATCCAGGTTGGGAGAAGCCCCATGGCACTGGAATAAGCAAACACAAATGCAAGTCAGAGGAATGAACTATCAACCACCCAGACTACAAAGGATTTCCACAGATAAAGTCTTGGTTCACAAAATTTTTTAGGAAAATAAGAAACAAAAAGCACAGGTAGATACCCTCAATTTCAGATATTGTAATAGAATTACTTGCTGCAAATTATAAAACAAAAACATTTCTAGTTAAATAAAGGTGACAATTAAAACCATGAAATCATAAAGTTTAAACTAAACATTTAAACCTTGGGAAAAAACTATCAACCTAGAATTGAATACAAGCAAAACAAACTTTCAAGAATTAGAGAAAACACACGCATGTGTGTGTATGTGTGTGTGTGTGTGTGTGTGTAAGCTACATAAAGCAATAATAACATATAATATGTCAGATTCAAAGATATTTTGAATTTATTTCCTGGAAAATGTGACATTATGAAGAAGGAGAAGGTGATGATAGCTAAGGCTGTTTTATTTAAGCTCTTAAACCCTTATATTGTTTGGCCAGAGAGTAGTAGTAATAATTCTATTTTTTTCTTCAATATACTGAAATCCAATATGAAGTTCTGAGCAAGAACTAGAGGGATCTCTAAGAATTATAGAATGTAATATTATTGTCACCATTCAGGAATGATCACACATTATATGTCTTTCTTCATCAAAGGGAGACAGATTAAAGTGAATGTTGAACCATACTGAAAAGATTTAAGGGAGCTAGTTTTGAGGAATACATCTCTGCAGCAATACATCTACCTTGGGATCTATTATAATTATACATTGCACCTCAAAAACAATGGATACATTTTATCCCCTTTACAAACATCATTTTATTTTGATCTTTATAACAGTGTTAAAATGGAAAAATCATCCAATATGTAATAAAATTTAAAAACAAATTAAATTGACAGAAACAAACTTTAAGTCTGGGACATAGTAAAATAATGATTTGAGGTGTTAGAAACAGAAGGGGCCGCACTACTGCTCAGACAAGGAGGAGATTTGGTTGGAATTAGCAACAGCCACTTATCAAGACCAGGAAATATCTAATCCTAGAGAAAGTACATTCTTGTGCCATGCCTTCTCATGGCCAACCATCCCAAGATTCACGCCACCTGATAAGCTGATTCTGTCCCTCTCCTTGCCAGCTAACAAAGCATTCTCCTCACTTTGAGACAGAATGGTGTGTCGGGAAAAGAATTGGCCTCATTGTTGTTCAAAACTGGGTCTTAGTCTCACTTTTATTATTATTTTGTTAGCTGGGTAAACTTAGAGAAGTTACTTCTTAGTATTAGTTAATTCAACTGCAAAACAGCATTAGTGACACCTATTTCATGGGGTTATTGTGAATATCAAATATTATTTGTAATGTACATTTTCCTCAATTACATTTTGAGGCAAATATGCTCTGGGTTCCATTATTGACTCAATTTTAGGAAAGTTTTCTGAATGTGGGAAGCATGATAGAAACAATATGTTAAATATGTTAGTCATTAATTTATTTAACAAGACATTGATTATTGTCTGGCAGGCACTGTTGTTGTCATTGTTAGTCATCAGTTTCTCATACCTGTGACATTTCATATGTTTTGTTATTTCTTTCTGGAAATTAATTACTTACACGTAGTAGTATAATTTGTTTACGTATCTTAGGCATCCCACCAACATGCAAACTTTTTAGAGGAGGGATATGTTTCTTATATTTTTATTATGCAGATTAAACAGGATTGAATTTGTACTTAGAACATATTTTTTTTAATTTTTAATTATTATGGGTACATAATAGTTGTACATATTTATAGGGTACATGTGGTGTTTTGATACAGGCATGCAAGGTGTGTTCATCAAATCAGGGTAATCGGGGTATCCATCACCTCATTTCTTTCTGTTATAAATTCCATTCTTTTATTAGTATATATTCTTGTGTGAACTTGTTAAAGGACAATGTAGGAACTACGGTAGTGCTCTTAAAATGAAAAGAACAATGACCTAAGTGTAGTTTCCTGAGAAGTTAAGTTTCCCCAGGGTGTTGTCTTCAGTATTGTCTAAAGTACTACCCTAGTATTCACAACAGACCTTTGATTTAAACTCCAGTGAAGTCTAAAATATGGATTTTTTTCTAATAACATGATTCAAGATAGTGTACTTTCTCCCTCTGAGGATGTTCTCCAGTGGGACTCCACTTCTAATTGGTTCTTCTCAACACATTTGGGAATTCTCCGGAGATAAATGCTGATGTCAATATCATAGGTATAAATCATCCAGCACTGTCTAGAATTTGAACTTTGGGGTCATCAAAAAGACACCTGTATTTTCACAGGTAGGAGATAAAATGTGTGTGTATGTTAGTTTTAAATAGCTAGTAATTTACATATTCTCTTCATTAAGTTATGTAAATTTTAAATAGTGATTTGTTGAAATAGGTAGTTTGGGGGTAAATTTGCACAGACAATTCATTTGGCATGAAAGAAAATCTGTAGGGTGCTTACTTAGCTCTGTTTTTCACTTTTATAATATTTCAGTAGAATTCTATATTATGGATATTCCAGCAGATGTTTTCACTATTATTAGTTTCAAATAATGATGTTCATTTTGTGTTTCTCATTTACCTAGTATCTTGGTGTCTGCTATTACCAATCTCCACAAGAAAAAGACAAATTGGAAATAATTTATGTCTAGGTAACTTAATTAATCATTTAACATTTTACTGACCTGGAAGAAATAAAGTGAATGCCCAGATAGGCTTCCCCTTGTGATTCTTTAACATACGGGAAATCTGTTCCATAGGTTCAGTATATGGAACTAAGGAACTTAGATGAGCAGATCTCTAATTCCTTTTGGTTCTTTTATTTTAAAAGACACTGGATTCTTTTCCAATGCCCTGTTTCTGTCTAGAATCTGGTCTGTGATAAGAAATACTTGTGCTCCAGGGACTTTTTTTTCAAGGAGAATATTTGATTTCATTTTTTTCAAACAAGATACTTGAAATTAGATTATGAATCTGCTCATAATAAAATAACTCAATTGGTCCAAGGACCTGACAACAGTAAAGTGATGAAGAGAATTCTGTCTTGCTAGGCTATATATGTAGTCTCACAATCATTCCTAATAGTTCATCACCAAGCTTATAGATTGCATTTAAACACTTTGCTATGAGTGTTTCTTGCCTCTGGGCAGCAGTATGACAAATTTCCTGTGGGCTGTATATCTGCGTACTAGTTGCATTTGTTTGATGTAGCCCCACAATTCTAGAATTCAAATATGTCCAGTGATAATGGTTTCTGATAAAAAGGATGCATGTGTAGGTGACCAGTGGAACCTTAGCAAGTTTGCAAGGCTCCTTGAAGAGTCACTCAGTTCTGACACCTAGATGTTAGACTGGAGAAGTTGCTCATTAGGTCAGAGTTTAAAAGAAGAGCTTGTCTTCCTTCTTGCCAGTTAAGTTACAATTCCTAGGCACTATCCTAGATTCTTGGCCAAAATTTCGTCCTATTTTTTACAGTTAGGACACTGTTACCTATCTTGCCTGTCTTCTGCTTCCTCTTCAATCCATTATTTTTGTTAGAATGTCTGTCTCTATCATCTGTACCTCCAAGAAAACTCTAACTCTAGATCCTTGTTTACTTATATTTGGTTACTCCAATAGCGCATAGCAGCAATCACTGGGGCAGGATAGGAGGACAACAGAACTAGATAAATTGAATCTTAACACTTTTTGCAACGGTTATTATTGTTACTCAAGCAGACAATTGAACTGAAGGAAGAGATTGGATTCCCTGGGAAAGTAGAATATTACAGAAGAAGATCACCACACTGAGAGCTATAATGTATGATTATTTTCCTCATTCTAATGTTCCTGAGCTGTGTGCTAGAGTAATCATGTTAAGTTTCCCAAGCTTGGCTACTCACATAACTAAACCTTTTGCTTCTATCTTGCCCACTGCCCTACTTCTAGCATCTGGCACTGTGTCTGGAACTTGAAAGAATACCTAATAATTACTTTCTATAAGCGTGCATAAATAAACAAATTAATGCCTTACAAGGTTTTACAAAGTGACTTAAAGTGTTTTCTGAACCATAAAATTTCATGTTAATAGGAACTGAACAATTGTTGAAAGACCTTATAGTACTATATTTAATAGCCTAATATGGCTCTAGTATTCTTAGAGTAGGTGAAAAATGAAGTGCATTCATATTAATTTCCTAAGCCTGCTCAGAGGGGATAAGTTATATAATGCCTCTCACAAGTCCTCTGAAAGTAAAATTTTCTAATGTCAGAATTATCCCATGGGGAAAAAAATTAGATATAAATTTCATTTTAATGCAATTGTTAGTATACTGAAATTTTGAATTAAAATTCAAAGGCATATAATATTTTAACTTATTTCAATGTATTATATATTTAAAATAGTTTTTGAGAAATTCAGTATGATATATAATATCTACGTAAATTAAAAACCATAAAATATAAGGAATATACATTAAACCATCACTTATGACTAAAAAATGTTTCTGTTCATGGTGTGAAGTAAAGCTATTAATAATTTTTCCATTTAAATAATCAATTAAGGTAACAATAAATTCTAAAATAATTTTTAAAATTAAAATAATTTCAATTTAATTAAATATTAAAATAATTAAAATTATTTTAATAGTATTAAAATAATATTAAAATTAAAATAATTTCAACCCTGATCTGAAATGCTATGTTGTGAGAATGTGCATGAAGTATGAATGTAAATGGTTTATCCTTTAACTTGACTTTGATGGCTACTGTAATCAGTTTGTTCTTTAACATAATGAAAGTATGAGATTGATTAAAATTTGTATCTGATGAATTTATTTCATTAAGTGGCTTTCATCTGTAATCATGAATGATATATTTATAGTGAAAAAGAAATCAAGTAAGCAAATAAACCCACAAATTTTGAGTTATGTTAAAAAGAGAACTATGACTCCTTATAATTATTTAAAAAATATAAAGCTACCAAACATGCCAACATTGGAAAAACAGGATGTTTAAAAAGTAGTCTTGGAAGTGTAACTACTCACAATACTTAATACAAGCATATTTCAATCACTAAACTTTGTATAACTGTTATATAATAGGATATATATACTCATAATATTAATAGTAACCACAGAGAGCCTGTCCTATAACAGGTGCTCAGAAAAGATTTGCCGAAAAGAATGGCAAAATATGATTATAAATATTTAATAAAAACAATGGATGGGGGCATGGATAAAGATATAAATTAATAAATGAGTAACTCTTCAATTTTTCATTTCATTTCAGTTGTCACAGATTTCTAACTCATATTGGCTTAAAATTCAGAAAATGCTCAATTTCACCGATGTGACAGAGTTTATTCTTGTGGGACTAACCAGTCGTCGGGAATGGCAAGTTCTCTTCTTCATCATTTTTCTTCTGGTCTACATTATCACCATGGTGGGCAATATTGGCATGATCATGTTAATTAAAATCAGTCCACAGCTTAATAGCCCCATGTACTTTTTCCTCAGCCATTTGTCATTTGTCGATGTGTGGTTTTCTTCCAATGTCACCCCTAAAATGTTGGAAAATTTGTTATCAGAGACAAAAACGATTTCTTATGCCGGATGTTTAGTGCAGTGTTTCTTTTTCATTGCTCTTGTCCATGTAGAAATTTTTATTCTTGCTGTGATGGCCTTTGACAGATACATGGCGATTGGGAACCCTCTGCTCTATGGCAGCAAAATGTCAAGGGTTGTCTGCATGCGACTGATTTCTTTCCCTTACATATATGGATTCCTGACTAGTCTGGCAGCAACATTGTGGACTTATGGCTTGTACTTCTGTGGGAAAATTGAGATCAACCACTTCTACTGCGCAGACCCACCTCTCATCAAGATGGCCTGTGCTGGGACCTTCGTAAAAGAATATACAATGATCATATTGGCTGGCATTAACTTCACGTATTCCTTGACTGTAATTATCATCTCGTATTTATTCATTCTCATTGCCATTCTCCGAATGCGCTCAGCGGAAGGGAGACAGAAGGCCTTTTCCACCTGTGGGTCCCATCTCACAGCTGTCATCATATTTTACGGTACTCTGATCTTCATGTATCTCCGGCGTCCCACAGAGGAGTCCGTGGAGCAGGGGAAGATGGTGGCTGTGTTCTACACCACAGTCATCCCCATGTTGAATCCAATGATCTACAGTCTGAGGAACAAGGATGTGAAAGAAGCCATGAGCAAAGTGATCAACAGAACATGTTTAACAAAATAAAATAAAATCGAGTTAATGTCTTCTATAACTTGTTTGGAAATAGGGTACTAGCCAGGAACATTACATAGCAACATTAAACTAAAGGTGTTTTGGGGGTTGAAAATGGGAAGGAAAAAGGAACAGAAAGGAAAAAAATAATGATGTAAACTGGCAAAAATAAAGTACATTGACTCATTCCTGTTGAGGCAAATAGTGAAGATTAATTTAAATGTATAAATTAATTGAAAAGGTCATGCGTGCCAAAGTTTCTAGTTGCACTAACTTAAATTGCTGCAATTGCTCAAATATTTAGCTAGAACCAAAAGCCTTCTTTTCTTATTCAAAAATTCCATGGGTGGATTTAGGAAATATTTATCTTCCCATTTAGAAACAAATTTGGGG
The DNA here is from genome assembly GCA_008750895.1 of Mirza zaza. Classification (NCBI taxonomy): domain Eukaryota; kingdom Metazoa; phylum Chordata; class Mammalia; order Primates; family Cheirogaleidae; genus Mirza; species Mirza zaza. The sequence goes on along the minus strand of VSMD01013584.1, from coordinate 105,231 downwards.
CAGAAAAAAAACCAAAATAATTAATTTAGCTTCTAGCATTAAGAATAAAAATGGTGGTTTCACTAATGGTGATGAGATTGTTTATTGTTTAATGCTTCTTTCATTCCGTGGGGTTAGTTCTATTCAGAGACACTACCTTGAAGATAGAAATGTTATTGTTTTTATTATTTTTTAGTTTATTTTCATGTTTCTTAAGAGACACAACATGGTAAGTGCCTCTGTTTTACAGATTCTAGTATCTTCCAAACTTTAACTCTTGCCACTGGTCCAACTATGCATGGTCACCTGGCAGTATCTTCAGTATGACTGAGTAGGAGAATTAGTGGATGGATGTTTCATTGCAAATGCAGGGCTCTCCAGATTCCACTTTATAAGTTAAATTTATATTTTTGTGGAATATTTGGCAACTCTGTGTCTAAGATATGGTAGTTATATATTCTAGTTAATTTTTCCATTTGAAAGGTATCAAATATTTAGGATGAACTATTTGCTGTTAGCAATATCATTTGTGTCATAATAATATTAACATACTTTTACATTTCTCTTGTACCTCATTTCATGAAGTATAAGTATGAGGCTAGAACTTAACAACTTCATTAAAGTTTATGTCATGCATTCTATAAAAAAGACATCTGCACTACAATGTTTATAACAGCACAATTCACAATTGCAAAGATGTGGAAACAACACAAGTGTCCATCAATACATGAGTGGATTAAAAAATGTGGTATATGTATACAGTGGAGTTCTATTCATCCACAAAAAAACAATGGTGATCTAGCACCACTTACATTATCCTGGATGGAGCGGAACCCATTCTACTAAGTAAAATATCCCAAGAATGGAAAAACAGGCACCACATGTACTCACCATCAAATTTGTATTAACTGATCAAAACTTAGGTGCATATATAGTAGTAACATTCATTGGGTGTCAGGCAGGTGAGGGGGAGAAAGGGATGGGTATATATACACACATAATGAGTGCAGTGTGCACTCTGACTTGGGTGGGGCAAATGTATTATATGTAACGTAAACATTTGTACTCCTGTAATATGCTGAAATAAAAAAAATAAAAAATAAAAATAAAATAAATGGTATTGTTACATTTATTTCTATATCTATCAGATTAAACATATTTACACATTTCTAACATCATGCCATAAAGCCTAGTTACCTTTCTCTGTCTCGGTTTCTTTTCTATATTTCTTACTCTGTCCCTATCTCACTCGCTCTCTCTCTCTCTCTCTCTTTCTCACACACTTTCTTCTTTTCCAATTTACATTTTCTTGAGATATTGTATACTATATCAAAATTCCCTGCTGCCAAGTTCATATAATGGATTTTCTTCATAATAGGTGAAAAGAAACAGGATTTCTGGGTACTTGGACACTGAGGGTTGCAGAAAAAAAATTCTTGAGCACAATCCTGTTTATAATTTTCTATACTAAATGAAGGAAGTATATATTTTAGAATTTAAACAATCTTGGATGGCATCCATGTTCTTTGGCTTTATGGTATTTAAACTTGGTCAAAAAACTTATACTTATTTCACATATGCATATTTTTATTCTTGATATCATGAGTCGCTATCCTACTGAGGTGGTAAGATAATACTTGTAAACTATTTAGAGGTGAAAATGCACACGTATGTCAATTTTTTGTATACTTCATATGCAACAGGCATGAGGCAGAGAGTTATCCCTACATTACCCAAGATCCTCTCAACCACAGTGTAAGATAATGATTTTCCTATTTTACAGATGGGGACATTGAGGCTCAGAATTGTGTTACTTGTCTAAGGTCACTTAAAGTGGTATAGTAAAAGTATAATTCCAGACCTGTCTGATTTCAAGGATTATCTCCCATTTCAGCAATGACCTCTACTTTTGGTCATTCTTCCAGACACTGCCAAGTGATTTACTCTTTGAGGCATCTGACATCTGAAACTGTCAGATAGTATATTCATTTCTGTGATCATCTATCGTGACAGATGTTGTATTTGGTATAGAACATTTGCACAATAATAAAGTCCCTGAAAAGTTACGTGACACAAATCAACCATATTTTCTGAGATGCATAATTTTGTCAATGTGTCAATGAAAGGGGACAGAACCTATGTGAAATTGGGAGATAGACAATACCATGATCAAGAATTTTGATCTCACCTTTATTTAAGAATTATTCTTCCCATAAACACTCCTTAACTTCTCCTACCCCTGAGATAGTGCTAACACTTTAATTATTATTTCTTCCCTAATAACTTGGATAGTTCCTTAGAGACATGATCTCAAAGCTCCTAATGTTCAAGACATTATTATATAATAAATAGTCAGAAATTGCCATTTGCTGTTCTGGTATGCTGAAGGTAGGTCTGCAAGTTCTGCACTGTTTGCAATACAGTTTGATGCAGTCAAATCTTTAAATTTTATTCCATATTTTGAGGATAAAACTAATGCATTACTCATAGACATTTGTTATCAAATATCTATGATCAAAATATCAAAATATCAAGTATTTTGCTGTTTGGAATGATATTACTGGAAAATTTTCATATTTCTATCCATAGCTTCTTCAAAAGTTTGTAAGAATGAGCTTGTTATAATGAGGATTTACAAAACTCTTTTTCCTCATTTTGTTGTCCTTTTACTCTCATTTGCTAATAAAGACTATTGATTTTCACTATATTGTTTTAAAATATATATGAATGGGGTTGGGGATATTGAGTCAGTTGGAATGATTGGTCCCGTAATTTGTACCTGCACTGTTTTTCTTCATGGGAAATTCCTGAAATGTTAATAGAAAATGAATTTGCTTTCTTATTTATAAGTTGAACATTCAAATTTCCTGATTGTTTTGATGGATGATACACATATAGGTAATAAATGGTTTTTCTCTAAGAAGTCACTATCTTCTGATCCAGGTCGATGGTATCACTTAACCTGGGGAAGCAGGGAGAAGTAGTGGTCTAGCAACCCTGTGGTCAAACCTGCTATGAGACCACAAACAGCTCTAAATAGTCCATAGAGGGTGAATTATATAGAAGAGATAAGCTGCTTCTATGTTGAAGGAGGAGAAAACTAAATTTTAAATGAAAAGAAATATAATAGTAGAATAGGTTATCCAAGAGGCAGCAGTAGAAGATTATTAAGGCTATAACACTGGAGTAAAATTATTATTATTATTTTTTTGCATTCATATCCTGCCAATTAGAAGACCTCTGACCCAGTGAGACCATCTTAATTTTTCAGCACTTCAGTTTCCTCATTTCTGAAATGCACATGAAATAGAATCTGTTTCATAAGAACTTTGCAGCCAAAAGATTTAGAAAATATTCAATATCAGCTAGTCATACAAATAAAATAAAACTGGGACTGCTGCCTCAAGAAAAAATCTTTCTGAGAGAGTTTTAATAGTATTATTGGGTTATTGTATTATGTGAAGCTGATATGGAGATCAGGATCACTTTAAAAATCATATATGTAACTCTTTCTGAATATCTGTTAAATGTCACTACTAAGCAAGGCAGATTACAGAGTTTCAAGGTAAACAAGACAAATTCTAACACCACAAGGTTAATGATGATATATAGAAAAAGAGAAATACCCACATCACACAGCAACTAAACAAAATTGAAGCAGTATTAGTTTATGTTTCTTAGATGCCCTGATGCTTTATTTTATGTATTTTATACTTCATACAGTAGTACCATTAATACAAGTCAAATTCTGTTAAGGAGAGGATATGGTTTCATCAGTAGAGGTCAACATTTTTAACACAAGAAATTCACGACCACAGCTCTGTTTTACAACCAGTGTCTCTAGCTATTTTCACTCTTATAATGGGCAACAAGAGATACGCTACAATCATGGACATATCTATATGAAGGGGGAACTTAGACCAGAACATAAGCTTCAGTGAGTATTATCTTGTGCAACTGATTAATTTTACAGATAGAATTTTAATCCCCATGTTAGACATTTTGCAAAACCTACCATGTTTTTAAATTATTTGAACTATAAAATGATAGATGCAAATCAAAAGTTTCAGGACTAAAACAAATCAATTCATATGTTTTTATTTTTTTGTGTGTGTGTGTGTTGTTTTTGTTATTTTTTTAATTTCCCCATAGGCAACCAGACTCGGTCCATATTAAAGCAATGCCTAATTTCACGGATGTGGCAGAATTTATTCTTCTGGGGCTGACCTGTCGTCAGGAGCTACGGGTTCTCTTTTTTGTGGTGTTCCTGGTAGTTTACGTGATCACTCTGTTAGGAAATATCGGTATGATCATTTTGATCAGCATCAGTCCCCAGCTTCAGAGCCCCATGTACTTTTTCCTGAGTCATTTGTCTTTTGTGGATGTCTGGTTCTCCTCCAATGTCACCCCTAAAATGCTAGAGAACCTAATATCTAAGACAAAAACCATTTCCTATGTGGGGTGTTTGGTGCAGTGCTACTTTTTCATTGCCCTCGTCCACGTGGAGGTCTACATCTTGGCAGTGATGGCCTTTGACCGCTACATGGCCATCTGCAACCCTTTGCTTTATGGCAGCAAAATGTCCAGGGCCGTGTGTGTGCGGCTCATCTCTGTGCCGTATGTCTACGGGTTCTCCGTTAGTCTCATATGCACACTGTGGACTTACGGCTTGTACTTCTGCGGAAACTTTGAAATCAACCACTTCTATTGCGCAGACCCTCCTCTCATCAAGATCGCCTGCGGGGGAGTGCACATCAAGGAATACACAATGATTGTAATCGCCGGAATTAACTTCACGTACTCCCTCTCCGTGGTCCTCGTCTCCTACACGCTCATCGTCGTGGCTGTGCTGCGCATGCGCTCTGCCGACGGGAGGAGGAAGGCCTTCTCCACCTGCGGGTCCCACTTGACAGCTGTTTCCATGTTTTATGGGACCCTCATATTCATGTATCTGCGGCGGCCCACTGAGGAGTCTGTGGAGCAGGGGAAAATGGTGGCCGTGTTTTATACCACGGTGATCCCCATGCTGAATCCCATGATCTACAGTCTGAGGAACAAGGATGTGAAAGAGGCTGTCGGCAAAGCAATCTCCAAGGCAAACCTGGGCCAGTAAAACTGCAATAGATATCTTTGTGGTGTGTTGGTTTCTATTACAAATGACCAGGCACGAACGTCCTAGCACTAAAGTTCTTGCTCTAAAGGCAACTCTTACGTACACGAAGAGGTGCCACGTAACAGAAGGATGCTTTTACCTCGTGAATGGCCTCTAAAGACCAAGCATGTTTTCTCCTACATGTACAACCATATTATGAAAAGTGGCATGGTGTCATGCACAGTCTATGTAAAATTGAACTAAGTGCAGTCGTTGCAGAAACTCACAAATACGTTTAGATAAATAAATGGTAATGTGGAGATATCCTTGTGAGAGTGAACATTATTTCCTAGGGTATTTTCTATACATGTATGTTACTCGACCTAGATTTCTTGTGGCATACGAAATTTCTCAGAAAAAAAGTAAAAAATTCATTTCCTTTTCATGGCCGCAGAATGTTGATAAACCCGCTTTACCTAAAAAGTGTTCAAAATTTTTGAAAATGAAATTGTATTTAGAATCCTCAACTTATGACTTAATTACAATTCTGTTTGTCGTCACTATGCATCATTAAATAGTTGATAATGTTTATATTCCAATAGTCTGTTTTCCTCCCCTATTTCTTGATTTAAATTACGGTACATTTTTTTTTTTAATGTTAAGATGGTGAACTATCTCTGACAGAAGATTTTCCTGCCAAAATACAAACCAGTATACATTTTCTATACTTAACGTCTTAGCTTTGGCAACAGCATTTTGTCTTATCAATTCATTGATTGGTTATATGATTTGAAATTTGCTTGCTTTCTGCTTCTTCTCACTAAAATTAAACTCTTTGACTCTGTATATAGCAGTTTAAATCAAAATTTCAAAATTTCAGTGTCTAGTGTTGATCAACCAGACAAGAATCACTGTCCAAGCAAATGAACAGGGCATGCATTCAAATATGATAAATAGAGTTCTAAATGGTATCCAGGTGGGCCTGGTTAAAAATCCTTAAAAGTTCACTATTTAATTTATCTGAATTGTTCTACATTCTATTCTTGCTACAGGCAAATTGGAAATTTCTCTACAGTAGGTGACTCTTGCTAACTTAAGTGAATAAAGGCAAATGGGATGTAGAAGTGATTCCTAATAAGTCAGTTCATTCTCTAACAAGTACTGATCCCATTACATGGATGCACAATTTGGTATGTACAAGTTAACTCTGAAAGGTTGAGTTTACTTTCAGTAATGGCTCTAGAAAGATGGAGTAGGTCAAACACAGATAGGGTTGTTATTCATGCGAATTTACCTTGGTTCACTTTCCCAATAGTTGAGAATGTATTAGAGAAAAGGCATGTGTGGATACTTACCATTTTATAAATTTAGATTCTGACAGCAGGAATTGTGTTAGCTCTATTTTTGTGTTTTTATACCACCCAAATTTGCTCCTAAAGAATCAGGGTAAGGTACCAAATCTAGGGCTGCTCAAGCAGCAAGTGCTTCCACAGAGATGACCATCATAACCTGACTTTCTAAGGCCATAGTTTCTGTGATCATTATGGCAGAGCTATTCCACTGTCTCTAATATTTAATTTTTCCTATTAGACATAAAACACTGGCCATCCTGCCTAGGGAAGCCCCTCCTCCATGGCTTTGCTGGGTGCAGGCCATGCCAAAGCTCTCTTGATTGGGAGTCTCATGCCTGCAACTCTCTCGGGCTGATGGTGTGATTCTTGTTTGATACTGAAGGCCTGAGAAGTCTGAGGGCTGCTGGTTCAAGTCCTGAAGTTTTAACGCCGGAGATCTTGAGGTTTGATGTCCAAGAGCAGGCAGAGAAGAGTATTTCAACTCCAGGAGACAGAGCAAGAGAGGGTGAGAGGGGGCTATACTCTCATTTATTAGCAACCCACTCACGAGGTTGTGGCATTAATCCCTTCATGAAGGCAGAGCCCTCATGGCCTAATATTAATGGTCACAACTATTAGTGCCACCACAGCGATAATTGAATTTCAGCTTGAATGTCGGAGGGGACATTTAAACCACAGTATTCACTCCACTTCCGGTACCAATGTTCTCTCTTTGTCCATTTAGTGTTTCTTTAAGAGTGTACCACAGACTGGGTAATTTATAAAGAGCAGCAATTTATTTCTTATGGTTCCAGAGGCTTAGAAGTCCAAGGTCAAGGTGCCTGCATCTTGCAAGAGCCTTCCTGCTGCTTCATAATGTGGCAGAAGGCATCACATGGTGAACGAAAAAGAGAGAGCAGCAAGGGTTTGAATTCACTTTTATCAGGAACCCACTCTCATGATAACAGTGTTAACTTCTTGTGAAGGTAGAGCCCTTAGTCTTAATAACCTCGTAATCGTCCCTCTTTTTAATACTGTCAATATGGCAATTAAATTTCAGCATGAGTTTTGGAGGTGAGTTTCAAACCATAGCAGATGGCCATGTGAAGAAGGAGGCAGGGATTGGAGTTATGCTGCCACAAGCCAGGGATGCCTGGGGTTACTAGAAGCTAAAAAAAAAAAAAAAAAAATGGACAGGTGTGGGTCCTGCCCTAGAGTCTTCAGAAGGGGCATGGGAAACTCAAGATGCGCAATGTGCTTCCCACATTATTCAATGAACAATTTGCTGGAACAGGCCTGGCTTTTAGTTTCTGAGCTTTGTGAGAACCACTCACCCAGAAGTTAATAATATTAAAGCAACTTTGTATCTTTGCCCACCACTCAGTGGTGGTTTTGAGGAGTCCATTTGAGAGAAGTCAGAGACACCACCCAGTGTCAGTTAGCCAGCACATTATACAACTGAGCTTTGCTTTCAAGACCATAAGATTCCAACAGCTAACTTCATCCTGTTTTGCTAAGATATCATAGCTTGAATTTTGAATGCTGATCATGCCTGGGTCTGAATAATGACCCTATTAGTGATATGAGAGCAGAAATCAATGTCAAAGTAAAAAGGTTAATCAGATCAAGATAGGAGAGGCCTCATGTGTAACCATGGAACACACAATCAGCATGGCCTCATTTTTTTCATTATTAACATGTTGGTATGTCTTTGGTCATTAAATCCTTTCTAACACCTATCAGAGTACACAGAGTACTCTGTGTGTGTGTGTCTGTGCGCAAGCGTGTGTGCACCTGAGATGGGATGGTGTCCTGTCCATGATTGACTCTGACCTTAAGCCCTGATTTGCCATAATAGGCTAGGGTCACCCAAGACTCTGAACTGGGCCTTGCTTGTTATCAATATTTCTAAACTGTATGTGTGTGTGTGTGTATACACACACACACACATATATATATATATATATGTATATAGATAGATATAGAGAGAGTGATATATATATATACACACACACACATACACATACACAGAGAGAGAGAGAGATCACATTTATTTTAATGTCTAGTATTAGAAGTGTTTTGGTATTTATTTAGAAGTTTGGTGATGTTTTGGTGGTCAGAAATATGCCATAGGACCTTAACTCTTATTTTTATCAATTAGCCCATGGTAAAATTGGTTTCACTATACATCGATTCTCTCTAAGTTGCAGTTCCAAGAACCTATTGTTGATGTTAGTTGAGGATCTACTACGCTGTGTGTGTGTGTGTGTGTGTGTGTGTATTTCCCAATGTATCTCCTCACCTCAGTACAATCCAGACTCCCATATTCAGCATCCTACTTATCACCTTTCCATGGATGTGTATTATGCATCACAAATTTAGTGTCCAAACTGAATCCTGATAACCCATCTCAATCATGCTCCTTTCCAACTCTCCCTATCTCAGTGTATGGACACCTCAAAGTTGCTTCAGGCAAAATCCTTTGAGTGAAGCTTTCCTCCTCTTGCTCATATTCCACGGTCACTCTGGTAGCAATTCTACCTTCAATATATCCAACACTCAAATACTTCTTATCAATTGCACTGCTACTCTGTGGTCTTTTCTACACTCCTTTCTAATATAAATATTTTTCCATGCAGTTCTCTGTTTCCATCCTTTCCCCCTTCAGTCAAATTGTTAACACAGTAGCTATAATAATAATTTTAAACAGTAAGTTAGCTGATCTCCCTCCTCTGCACAGAATCCTGCAATGGGTACCCCAGTTCACCCACAGTAAAATCCAAAGTCCTAACTAGGGTCCGTAAAGTCTGGCATGACCTGACCCCTGTTAACTTTTTGATTCTTAATCCCTTAATGCCTCCCTTATATCGACACAAATCAAGAATTCAGTATATGATTGTTGAAATAAATGAATATCTTAGAAAGGTTTTGACAATTTGACTCACAAGAGTACTCTAAGAATGCCCATTTTTCTGCACCAACCTTGAGCATTTTTCATATATATATATACACACAAATATATAATTTATCTTTATCAAGCTGATTATTTTAAAATGGTATTTTTTCTTTTATGTATATTTATTTAATCATTAATATAATTGATGTTTTAATGTTTTTTATTTATATACATTTTTTCTATTTCAGATTGTTCATGACTTTGGTGTCTTTTCACTATGTTTTTCAGATTTATTTACTGATTTATAATCTTAATTTTTAAAAATTTCAATATGCTGTCATTTATTAAAATCTTCTTTCCATTTTTACCTATGCATTATAATTTTATTGCTGATGAGTTTCAATATATATAATTTTAGATGAACACAAAGTACCCTTAAGCTCTATCTTCTCTCCCTCATTTTTCTCTTCTTTGTCTCTCTTTCTTTCCTTCTCTTTCTCTCCTTCCTCCCTTCCTCACTTCCTCCTTTCTTCCCTCCCTTCCTTCCTTCCTTTCTTCCACCTTTATTCTCTTTGCTATGCTAGACTTTCCCCATCGTAAACATTACATCAGTGTTCATCTGGAGCATTCTATGCCTTTTTAAAATACACTTAACCATTTAGTTAATCTATAATTCATTTTAGTATGAGAATAAATCAAGGAGTCCACATTTTACCTTTAATTTTTTCCATACAACTGGTTGATTATCAGAGTCTCACTTGGTGTTTAAAACACCTTTTCCCATTGATTCAAAATAGTGAGCATCTAGTACTTGCTGAATACTGTATTATGTCCTTGGGACACATTGAGTAAATGCACAGAAGATCTATGCTCATATGCCACATATTCTTGTGGGGGAGGAACATTGATGCAAAATGAAATAGATTTTCCCAAACTATGATCAATTATGAAGAAAAAATGTGTGATACTATAAGAACATATAACAGAAAAAGCTGGTAAAAATGGAGATTAGTATCCTTCTATTGAGATATGATTATGAGTAGGAGCTAACAAAGCAATAGTAATAGTATTTGAAATACTCCTATAAACATGGTTTGCTTCTTTGATTTCTATAATGTACCATTAATAGAGTCTTATCTTCCCACTCTTCCTTCACAGTGTTAAGATAATTATAAATTGAAAATGCCTATTTGACAATGTATTTCTTCACTTAATATTCTCATGTTTCAAAACATTATAGTCAAGATCACCAGTTATTTTTTCTAAACATATATCTGTGTATACACACTCATACATATATATATATATGGGTGTGTGTGTAACTGTATATATATATACTCATGTAATTTGAGAATCTGTTATTCGCTGAAAGAAAACCCTTTGGTATTTTGATTATAACTGCATCACAATTTATAAATGAGCTTGAGGAGAGAATTGACATATCTACATATTAAATACATTCCTCCATGAAATATGCTATGTTTCTTTATTATTTATGAATTTTGAATGTCCTGCACTAAAATTTTAAATATCTTTAAATATCAGTCCTATATTTTGTTATAACAATCCTGTTTTTTTTCCTCCTTATTTTAGCCAAAAGTATTTTTGCAATTGATAATGATGCATGATTAAACTGCTATTACATTTATATGTATATGTATATATGTGTGTATATATATTTTTGTAATGACCACAATAATAACATTTTATTAATTTTTAAAGATTTTCTTGGCTTTTCTATCATATCACCCAGAAGTAATGGGATATCTCTCTCCTGTTTGCTGATACTTACGTCTTTCATTTGTCTTGTTACCTTTATTGTATTTGATCTGTTTCTTCCTATTCTGTTTTCTCTACTGCCTCCCACCCTCATGATAATACCTAGGCTAGAGTTTTAGGGAAAAAAATAATAGCAACAATAAGAATTCATCTATTTCCTTATTTTAATTCAGATGTTTGCACCTTTTCTCAATTAAATATGATAGTGACTAGTGTTTTGTGACAGATCGTCTTTATATTATGTTAGTACTCTTACTGCTGTTTTCCTAGGAGTTTTAGTTATGAAGATAGGTTAATTTTTATCAAATACTCTTATAAAAAATTTATTGAGACAACAATGCAATTTTTTCTTTTGACATGTTAATTTTTTGAATTACACCAATAAATTCAAACAATAAAATTATTAACTAGAATAAAATATCTGACAAATAGATATAGTGTCTCAAAAATAAATTTAGAATTTTTTTACCATTTAATTCTATCAGATAGCATTCTTCATGTCCATTTTCTCTCTGACAATATCCTTTCTGCTAATAATTCATAAGCATTGAAAATAGTATCATTTTTGCTAGTGTGAACCACTACTAAATATAGGCCGTGTGCTTGTACACCAACAGCTTTTCATGAAATATATTGACTGATGTTTATAAAAACTGCTGATTTCAGTTTTAATATATTGTTTGATTTTCTGTTCTCTATGGACACGTGAGGAAAACAAGGCTCAGTAGAGGGAAGAGTAGGTGCTCAATGTCACACGAGTTGTTATATTTGAAAGAGAGAGTATATCGTTTTCTACTGTCTACCCCTCACATCAGTCGCATCGAGGTCTGAACCGTGTATTGTACAGACTTTTATTTATTAATTTTTTCCTTTGATTTATAATTCCAAAATCAATTTACCTGAGTTTATTTTTTCTTTACCCAATTTTTGGTAGTTAGTTTCTAATATGCCCAATGTCAATTTTTCTTGTTTAATTACAAAATGTTGTATGGCTGTGCATGAATAACCCTGTGCATATGCCTTCATTTGTAAACGCGCGGAAAAAAAATTATTTCCCTGATACATTAAACTGAAAATTTAATATTTTCCTTCAAGTAGGTGTATCTTAGTAGTTTTCACTAGAGTGGCTTATTCTGATATATTTCGATATAATTTTTGCTTTGCAATGAGGTTTTTGTGACCTGCTATATTTCTAGAAAATGATAAGACCATAGTCATAAGCATTTTATCTTAGTTCATTTCATAATTCATACCCTCAAAATACGTGCAAACTGATAATCCGCAGCTCAGTGTTGCAGCTCATGAGCTATCACCCCCCATCCACACCGTATAGACACGGCATGTGCTATCTTATATTGTTAGCATGTATACTTCCACTTTTAATTTGTGCCATCTATGTGTGAGTAGGGCTTTAACTGGCTATCTTAGAATTCTTTGTTCAGGAAAAAAATGAAACATCCTTTAGTTTTCTTTCTTTCATGCATTCTAGTAGGGCCTTTTAGTTATAGTACATTCTAAAAATGTTTAATCATGGGGGGGGATGTTTATTTATAATAAAAGTTGTAGTTTGCCATTGAATTTGAAAAGTAATAATCATTGATTATATTCCCAAGTCATTTGGTGCAGATTAATATTGAGAATCTCACCAAAGAATTTAGTAGTTTTCAAATACCCATTGCCTTCCCATACTATACAATGTAAAAGTAGTTAGTTCAGCAATCCTATTTCTAGTCAGGCTACAAAAATTCAGAGTATCTGGAAAAATTAAGAAAAATGTTGATTTCTGTAACTACTGTTCTTCCTTCGCTGATTTTAATTAAATAATTATCATTAAGTAAAGAGAACTGAAGTCAGAGTTTGCTTAAGCGTTGATGATGAAACTGTCTCTCTGGATTTTATCATGATACATAATTCTTCCTTGCATACAGAATTCCCTACTGTAATTGCTATAAAAAGTGTTTTTACTTACTAATCAGTTTCTAGGGGCCTTATTAAAATGACTGGTTTCTCAGCTTTTCTATGGGTACATATTAACTGAAATCAATGTCAACAAACACAAAGTTTCAACTTTTCATTAAGAATAATGAGTATGCAGTTCGGTTTGAGTGTGTTGAGATTATATCTGATCCCTCAAGGATGGCCATTTCCTCTAGCGTGAAGCACCTTCCTATGGGAGACAAGGTAGTTTAGGAAGAGAAGGCGATTTGGAGTGAGACTTAAGATTGTGGGCTTTTGTTATTCCATATAAATTTTACCAAAAGTTCAACAAGTTGCTCTCAATTAATGCAATGTAAAAATAAAATAATGAAGTCTTAAAAAAAAAAAAAAAAGATTGTGCCCAGACTCTTCTTTTCACTTGTGAACTCTTGGGAAGTGTACAAACTCTGATCCTCAATTAGAAAATGGAAATATTACTGACAGCACAGGGATATTTTAAGGAGTAAACTTATAATGAACATAAAATTACTTTGTAAACTGAAAATTAATGATAAAACCAACAATAATAATAATAGCGTCTAACTTTTTAATTTACACTTTGGCATTTATTCTCTTCCTTTTTTCAAAATATTATTGGAGTACAAATGTTTTTGATTACATGGATCACTTTTGTAATGTTTGAGTCAGGCCTATAAGTGTGCCCCTCACACACAAAGTGTTCATTTGTTGTACACATTAGGTATGTTTTCACCTATTTCCTCCTTCCCTCGCCCCCAGCTTGATTTCCATTGAGTTTTACTTCTCTCTGTGCACATGTGTGCTCATTGGTTAGTTTCAGTTTAATAGTGAGTACCTGTGGTATTTATTTGTACATTTTTTAGATATATCACTTAGGATAATAATCTCCTGTTCCATCCAAATTTTGGCACATGGCATTAATTCATCTTTAAAAAAAAAAATTAGAATATTATCGGGGGTGTAAAAGCTTTGGCCACATAAATTGTCTTTATGCTGCCCAAGTCAAAACTACAAGTGTGCCCATCCCCCAGACAGGGCACACTGAACCCATTAGTTGTGAATTTACCCATCCTTTCATCCCCCCTCCCACCTGCCCAATCTCAGATGAATGATACTTTTTTTTTTTTAATCTGAGGAGTATTCCATGGTATACAAATACCACAAACTATTAATCTCTTCATAAACTAATGGGCACTTGGGTTGATTCACATTTTTACAATTGTGAATTGTGCTGCAATAAACATTCGAGTGCAGGTGTCTTTTCAATAAAATGACTACTTTGCCTTTGGGGAAATATCCAGTAGTGGGATTACTAGATTGAATGGTAGGCCTACTTTTATTTCTTTGAGAAATCATCATACTGTTTTCCATAGAGGCTATGCTAATTTGCAGTCCCACCAACAGTATATAACTGTTCCTTTCTGTCTACATGCACGCTAGTATCTACAGTTATTGGACTTTTTAATAAAAGTCATTTTGACTGGGGTAAGGAGATATCAGATTGTAGTTTTAATTTGCATTTCCCTGATGATTAGTAACATTAAGCATTTTTTCACGTTTATTGTCCATTTGTCTATCTTCTTTAGAAAAACTTCTGTTCATGTCTTTTGCTCACTTTTTAATAGGGTTGTTTGTTTTTTTTCCTATTGTTTCACTTGAATTCTTGGAGATTCTGGTTATTAGCCCTTTATGGGATATATAGCTTGTGAATATTTTCTCCCATTCTGTAGGTTATGTATTTGCACAGTTGATTATTTCCTTTGCTGTGCAGAATCTTTTTAGTTTAATCAAATCCCATTTATTTATTTTTTTCTTGCTATGATTACCACTGGGATCTTTGTCATTAATTCTTTGCCTAGGCCTATATAGAGAATAATTTTCCTAGACTTTCTTCTAGAATTCTTAGGGTTTCATGCCTTTTATTTAACTCTTTTATCCATCTTGAATTAATATTTGTAAGAGGTGAGAGATATGGATCCTGTTTCATTCCTCTGCATGTGGCTATCCAATATTCCCAGAACTGTTTGTTGATTAGGGATTCTATTACCCACTGTGTGCTCTGTCCACTTGTCAAAGATCAGTTAACTGTATGAGGATGATTTCTGAGTTCTGAACCTGAGTTCTCTGTTCTGTTCCATTGGTCCACATCTGTTTTTTGGGCCAATTCCATGCTGTTTTGGTTACTATAGCTTTGTAGTATAGTGTGAAGTCTGATAATGAAATGCATCCAGGTTGATCCTTCTGCTTAAGATTGCTTTGGCTATTTAGGCTCTTTTCTAGTTCCAAATGAAGTGTAGAATTAATTTTTCTAGATCTCTAAAATATGATGTTGATATTTTGATGGACATTGCATTGAATCTGTAAATCACTTTGGGTAGCATGGATATTTTAACAATGTTATTCCATCATTCTGTGAACATGATATGTTTTTCCATTTGTTTGTGTCATCTGTGATTTCTTTTCTCCAGTTTTCATAGTTCTCTTTATAGAGATCTTTATCCTTGGTTAAGTATATTCCTAGGTATTTTGTTTTCTTTGTAACTATTATGAATGGTATTGAGTCTTTGATTTGACTGTCAGCTTGGCTGCTATTGGTATATAGAAATGCTTCTGATTTGTGTGCATTCATTTTGTAACCTGAGGTTTTGCTGAATTTATTTATCAATTCTAGGAGTCTCTTGGTGAAGTCTTTGGGGTTTTCTTTTTTTGGTTTGTTTTTGTTTATTTATTTATTTATTTTATTTTAGCCTATTATGGGGGTACAAGTGTTAAGGTTTATATATTGCCCGTGCCCTCCTTGCCCCTCGAGTAAGAGCTTCAAGCAGGGGGTTTTCTAGATGTAAGATCATATTGCCTGCAAAAAGTAATAGGTTGACTTCCTATTTCCTGATCGGTATATACTTAATTTCTTTCTCTTGCCTGGTTGTTCTGACTAGGAATCTCAGAAGTTTGTTGAATAGAAGTGGTAACAGGGGCCACACTTTTCTTGCTCTAGTTCTTAGGGGGAATGATTTCAACTTTTCCCTATTCAGCATAGTGTTGACTGTGGATTTTTCATATATGGCTTTTACAATTTTGAGATATATTTCTTCTATGCCTAGTTTTTTGAGTGTTTTTGTCATGAAAGGGTGTTTTTTCTGCATCTGTTGAGATGGTTGTATAATTTTTGTTTTTGCTTCTCTTTACTTATTGAATATATTTATTATTTACATATGTTGAACCATCCTTGCCTCCCTGGGATGAAGCCCACTTGGTCGTGGTGGATTATTTTTTGGGTGCTGTTGATTCAATTTTCTGGTATTGTATTGAGTATTTTTGCATCTATATTCATAAGGGATATTGGCCTGTGGTTTTCTTCTTTCTGTTGTGTCATTTCTTATTTTTGGCAAAAATGTGATACCGGCCTGGCTTTATAGAATGAGTTGAGGAGGATTCCCTCCCTCTCAATGTTACAGAACACTTTACATACATTAACTCATTCAATACTCACAAAAACATTGTAAAGAAAGTATGATTTTTGCTTAATTTTAAAATTTGGTAAACTGAGGCTTATAAAAAACCTGGACCTTTCCAAAGTTCTTGTAATTAAGCTGATCAGGATTTAGATACTGGTTCTGTCATTTCAATAAATTTGAGTTCTTAGTCAAAATAAACTAAGCATT
Organism: Mirza zaza; assembly: GCA_008750895.1. Classification (NCBI taxonomy): domain Eukaryota; kingdom Metazoa; phylum Chordata; class Mammalia; order Primates; family Cheirogaleidae; genus Mirza; species Mirza zaza. The sequence continues at coordinate 88,536 of VSMD01013584.1, read as the reverse complement.
ATGGTTTATTACATCATTTCTAGTAATGGAACTCACATTTGCTTTTATAAAAATATCTGATTACTATATTTGAAATATGGTTCTTTCAGGAATACAGAAGACTAAAAGGATTTTTTAAAAATTTCCCAATATAATTTTTCCAGCTCTTCTTTTATTGAAAAAAAAAAAAAGAAACATGGTAGGAAATAGCATAGCTTTCAGATATCTCTTGAGGTTCAAGTTTAGATCCAAAGGGACCTAGGAACTAATAAATCACCAAAATAACTAACTCCAGAATGAGCTCATTGTGAGCCAAGATCATTGCCAAGCAGGTGAGTCAGATAGAGTCTGTATTTGGAGCTAATAGCTATCCTCCACCTGTACCCCAGCTCCCCAGTAGAAACCTCTCTCTTTGTTGAGCTGTGATATTAAATGCAATCAGAATGCATCATAACTCTATTTCATACCTTTATATTGTTTTCAACACTTTCTAAAGTATATCTATTTATACTTAAAATTCTAATATATTTTATCAATTCTCAGGGTGTATGTGTGCTCTCTCTCACTCTCTCTCTCTCTCTCTCTCTCTCTCTCTCTCTCTCTCTCTCTGTCATTCTCTCTCTGCATATGATCTCATGCTAGGTGAACCAGACAACCTCTTAGAATTTACCCTTGTTTCTAGAGTAGTACTCACAAAAAAGAGTACTACGTGGATGATGGAGGAATGAAATGGAGCAGGTGAGATTTCCTGTCTAAAATTCTCTTATGAAGTTGTTCATCAATAATGGCTCTCCATTTAAGTGCTAGTTACAAGCTTTGTAAAAATCCTTATTTGGCCATTGGAAACATTGAACATGAGGTAAAATTTTACCTCTTAAATAAAGAATGCATATTCATTATAGTTTTTGAATCCTGAAATAAAGTAGAAACCTATTGGTATATCATTTATCTAATATTACTTCTCAGAAAAAGTATTTGGCCCTAAAGAGGGCTCCAAGGCAATCTGACTCAAGCCAGTGCTTCCTAAACTTTTTCATGTCATGTCATGTCATGTCATGTCATTTTTTTGTGCTTTGAAACACATAGAGGGGGCATCTGAGGGCTGAAATCACCAGGTCTGGACACCTCCAGTACACTGGTAGTACACAGAGTACCTCTGCAGCATGTTTATTAAGCCCTGGTAAAGAAAACAAGGTTGGTGCAGCTCTGGAATAAAGGATGTTCAATTTGGAAAAGCTCTGCAAACCTTCCTAAAGCACCAGGCAGTAAGTCAAGAAATATCTTGATCAATAAAGCAGTGAACAGGAGAAAGGAAGCCCCTACTGACCATTTGCTTTTTTCCCTTTTATTAACTACTTTTCCTGGCAAAGCTTTGCCATCGTGTTAGATGCCAAAGGCAAGCCTTTCAAAAATTAATGTAAGAGAGAGATTAATCCATTCTGCAACTATGTTTTGAGAATCTAAAGGGGCAAAACAGAATCTAAAGAGACTAGGAGAGAATCAAATAAACGAATGTATGTAGTGTTAAAGAATTAACCAACTACCAAAGAGAACTAAAATGATAATTACTGATTAATTTTGGTATTCACTAAAATAACTTAAAAGAAATAGTTTCCTCAACATACATATTTAAGTAAATATCCAAAAATTTCCACCAATAGTTTAAATAAATAGGAATACATAATTTTTATATGTTATAAATATTGGCATTTAAAAATATATACTTATGTATTTAAATGTATACCTAAAGTTAAATGTATCTTAATAAAAAAATCATTAAAATTACCTATATACAAGGCCTGTTCAGAAAGTATCCAGCCATTGTTAATATAATAAGAACATAATACTTGGCTATATACTTTCTGGACAGCCATCATATGTCTAATTTTAATGATTAATGATTAAAGGCAAATTTAACTTGTATTTGAAATTTGTCTTATTAATGGGACAGGGTCTTATTTATGGGACCTTGATGAAAAGGATTGTCTGAATGCTCAAATTGTTTAGAAATCAGGATATTTTTACACCTGGGGGCAAGAAATAATGATGAAGTTTCAGATGGATGAGAAGTATGCCTTTCACTTGAAAAGTGGACAAAAGATGGATATTAAAAAGGGAAGACAAAAAAGAACCAAGAGCACAGGTGCCTTCTTAGGCAAATCATTTTCACAAAGGAATAGATACAGAAGTGGAGGAACTGGAAATTGATTTTCCTAAGGCTATTCTTGTACACATCATTACTGGTGAGTCTTTTCCCTAAAACAGAAATAGGCATAGTTCAGTTGGAATTTTGCTGGCTTAGTGGAGTCATGTACTCAAATTAATTTAGCCATAGGTTAGGTAAATAAATCCAATACAGAAATGAATAATTTTGAAAATATGGCTGAGATCTGCTTGCTATTCCAGTCATTGAATTTGTCTTTTTAGGCCACTGGCTTTCAAACTTGGTTTTACATTAGAAATTCCTGGGGAGCTTTAAAAATGCTGATGCCCGGGTGCCCCTCAGGTGGTTTAATTAAATTGGTATGAAGTGCCTGCTCATTGGGATGTTAAAAGCTCCAAAGGTGATTCCTAAATGCAGTAAAGTTTGGTGAAAAAAATTTGCTTTAGGAAAGATGCAATGAAGCAAGAAACATCAGTGCTTATTAAAGAAATCTTGGTTAAACTGTGTCAATGACTTTAAATATTTTCCCTAAAAATTGACAGAGATGTGAAAATTACTGTATAAATGGCTAGGCTTTGGGATTGTGCTTATTTCAGAACAACCTAGAGAAACTATATTAGAGGCTATGATGAAAAATTGCTTTTAAAAATTAGAAGAATTGATAAAATCCACTAGAGAATTGTAATGTAGATGTAAAATTGTAAATGCTATACATTGTGAATATTTTAACAGATTTTCATATGTAATTTTGTTTGTAGGTGAATTTTAAGTTTACTGAGTTTGGAATTCAAACTCTAGCTTAAAATGCAGTTCCACTGTGAATTTTATTTTTCTACCATAATGTGGTACTTAAACATTCCACTTCACTTCATAGTAAATATCCACCAGAGTTAATGTCGTCATTGATGCATTTGTCTTCCCATCTCTCTGATGTGGTTTTACACGTACCTTGGAATAACCACAAATCTTGAAGTTATATAAAACCAATAGGAAATACTAATACACAGATGGTCTTTGTGAAGTCAAAAAATTATAATAAATGATAAATAAGCCTCTTCCCCAATACCTCTTTTGGTTTATTTCACTTTTATTAATTTATTTCACTTTTACATTGTGCAGTAGCCTCATAATCACCCTTGATTAGGGTTCACATCATAGTTTCACAGCTGCAATGGATATAAAAGACTTTGTGAGAAAGAGTTGAGTGGGTTCATGTCCAATATGCAAGTCAGAGAGTCCTTAATCCTGGATATTCTCGAATGAAAGTTATTTCCTGGAAAGGATAACATTAGATACTTTTTTAAAAATATTTCAGGAGCCTGCAATTTCATCTTGACTAAGTGCATGAAAAATTTAATAATCTTTAATAAACTAAAGCTTGTTTGTCTTCCCTAAGCTTTAAGCATTTAGGTTGACTCTATAAAGAAACGGATTCACCTGCTAGCTTTGTTCTTCCATTCCAGTGATTAAAGCTGAAGGAACAAAGTATTACACTTCAGGCAGAATGATTATGAATAGGATATGGGCTCTGCAGTCAAGCATACCCAGTCACACTCATGTTATGCCACCAACTCTCTGTGACCACAGCCATAGGCCTGGGTTTTTCCAGCTGTCAACTAGGGATGATGAGAGAGAACCATCATTATAGGGTAAACAAGAGATTATTGTAAGTTAATTCATATAGTGCACTCAGTAGAGTATCTGGTAAGAACAGTACTCAGTTGTAACAGATAAAATAATCATAGTAATAATAAATTAAATATGAGTGATGATCTCTCAAGACCTCTTTCTTGTTAATATTTTATGGTTCTACTTTGTGGCAAATATATCCAGAAGAAAAATTAAAGTTCAAATAGGCTAATTTGGGTCTTAATGAGCTCAGTGTTCTTTTTTAGGTATGGTAGAAATATAGATAATTATTGTAAAGGATGCATCAAAAACTCTACTAAGCTATACACATTTTCATAAAATTATTTACAACTGAATATTTCCTTAGAATATGTTGCTGAAATTATAACCAACTGGAGTATTTTCGGTCCTTGAAATATATTGACATATATTTATGGGAATGATATTTATCTATATGTAGTTTAGAATAATAATCTATTTCATAAATTACTTCATTTGTGTTAACTCTTTGGGCAACTACCTTCAAAATGTGGAAAATTTTGAACTAGAAAAAATTATGTCTTTTAAATTCCTATGGAAATGAAATCTTCTTTTTCCATACTTCTGATCAATTTTCTTTTAGTTTTATAGCATAAATTATTCTATTAATATATAAATGGGGATAAAATATAGAAAAGTGAGTAGATCATAGTAGATATACAATTATTTTGATATATACTAGCATATAAATTTAATTTATAATGTGTTTGATATATTTTATAGGAGAATGCACAAAACTGAATAGTAGGGAGATATAAATATAGTTACATTTATAGATTAATTATTTCTGTGCTGCTATGTATTTATATGCATGCACAAAATAGTGGCAGCAAAAACTCTCAGATATTAGTGCTAGTGGTCTCAATTGCTCTCATAACATTTATTTTAAACCAACATTTTCTCTTATTTTCTAAAATCACAAAGCAAAAACTCTTAAGAAAACTATTCTGATAGTAAACGACTCCCCTCCTGAGGTAAGAATGGCATATCATTAGAGAGTCACGGTGCACATTTTTGCCTACATGACGATATGGTTCGAGACATGAAGATTCATTGAACACCTTTACCCAACACTGGCAGGGACCATGAGAAGTATCATTCTTCAACTGCAGCAAAGTCCACAAAATCTGCAGGAATAAATGGCTAAAGGTAATATCTCTTATGTTACTGAATTCATTCTCAAAGGAATTACAGACCGGCCAGAGCTCCAGGCCCCATGTTTCATGGTGTTTTTAGTTATCTATCTGGTCACAGTGCTAGGCAACCTTGGATTGATTACCTTAATCAGGATTGATGCCCGACTCCATACCCCGATGTACTATTTCCTCAGTCACCTGGCCTTTGTTGACCTTTGTTACTCATCTGCTATTACACCAAAGATGATGGTGAATTTTGTTGTGGAACGCAACACTATTCTTTTCCATGCTTGTGCGACACAACTGGGCTGTTTTCTCACCTTCATGATCACTGAGTGCTTCCTTTTAGCTTCCATGGCCTATGATCGCTATGTCGCCATCTGTAGTCCCCTGCATTACTCAACACTGATGTCAAGAAGAGTCTGCATTCAACTAGTGGCCGTTCCATACGTATACAGCTTCCTGGTAGCCCTCTTCCATACCATCATCACTTTCCGTCTGACTTACTGTGGCCCCAACGTAATTAACCATTTCTACTGTGATGACCTCCCTCTCTTAGCGCTGTCCTGCTCAGACACACACATGAAGGAAATTCTGATTTTTGCCTTTGCTGGCTTTGATATGATCTGTTCTTCTTCCATTGTCCTCACCTCCTACATCTTTATCATTGCTGCTATACTAAGGATCCGCTCTACCCAGGGGCGACGCAAAGCCATTTCCACCTGCGGCTCCCATATGGTGGCTGTTACTATCTTCTACGGCACCCTGATCTTTATGTACCTACAGCCCAAATCAAACCACTCCTTGGACACAGACAAAATGGCTTCTGTATTCTACACAGTGGTGATCCCCATGTTGAACCCCCTAATCTATAGTCTGAGGAACAAAGAAGTCAAAGATGCCTCAAAGAAAGCCGTAGATAAATGTTGTGAAACCTTAAAGATACTAAAATTAAGAATATAATAATAATACTTTATTAAATAAAAGTAGGGAAATAAATCAAATGCTTTCTTGTAATCATCTCCCAATCAACTGAAAATGTAACTGTTACTTTAACAGAACTAGACACTTTCTACAAGGGAATGAGCACATTAAAGAGTCCTATTCAGGCCCTTGTAACCTTGACAGACCACTGCAATCATGCTCAAATACACATGTAAGCACATGTATGTATAAGGCAACAGGATGTTTTTGTTACAGCTTGGGACTCTGGAACAAGACTGTCTGAGTTTGGATGCTACTTCCTTCATTTACTAGCTGTGCAACCTTGGGCAATCAATCTCAACTCCGTATGACTCTGTTTTCAATTCTGGGAAATAAGAAGACCTAACTCATTAGTCCATTTTGAGGATTACATGGCTTAATATTTATGAAATGCTTAGAACAATATCCAGTGACAATATGTGTTTTGCAAGTGTTAGTTATATAAATGTTTGTTATGTAAAGCTAAAATTAAATTCATTGAGCTTTAAACGGCTAATCAGTGATGAAGTAAGAAGAACAAAGCTGGTTGGGTTATTTACTACCTGCCAGACAATTTAATCAAGTAGCCCTACTTATTACAATCAAGCCAACCTAAGAGATGTGTGAGGTTTCATCTACGAATTGCCTAAGGTCACATAACTACTAATATGAAAATTCTAAATATAAATTCATGTCTATTTGAATTTTGTTTATTACTATTATAGGTATTAAGAATGAAGGATGTTACAATATAGATTAATTGAATTTAAATATATCAGACTTTTAAACATAATTGGAACAACATGGTTTATAGAAATTGTGTTTTTAGGTGAATAAGTTGATTGTATTTGTATATTTGTTTAATTAGAAATAACCTTCAGTTAATATGTCATATATCTGTGCCTGGTACTTATTCAATCACTCTTATAGATGATGATTTGTAATTTAAAAAGAGTGATTTGATGTGATTTTATTATTTTCACATTTCAGAAAAAGAAATTAGTGGTTTAATGTTATCCTATTTTTTTCACATTTTAGAAGAATATTATGATACCTGCAGCCATTACATTGTTTGAGTTTGCAGTTTGAGGTTTGGAATCCAAAGCGATTATTTCCTCTCCTGCACTTAATTTTTAAATGACTCAGATATGCTGCCATGAAGTGCTTGTAGAACCTTGTGAGTTGAATGAATTCTCTGGTTTTTAAAACAGATTCAACAGCAAAGCCCTGTGCTTTTATTGACCACACTTTGTCTTTTGAGTGTATGTTTTTATGGAGAGATACATACAATATTCTCACATAGCACAAATATGACATTTAGAAGTGTCATAGATATTTTCTTTCTTTACAGGTAAAAAAATTCAGGCCTATAAAATCTTGATAACTCACCTAAAAAACACTGATTTTCTGGGGTTTCACTGCACCTTTTTGTTCATAGAATTATTTACAGAAGCCATGTTTAAACACTAATTGAATTTAAGTTTTCGTGTCTTTACACAATTTTAATTCCTTATTATTAAGGAATTATTCCTTATTATTCCTAATTATTATTAAGGAATTCCTCGTTATTAAGGAATCCCATCATGTATTAAGGGAAACCTAGGTTTTCTCAGAGATTTGAACTGTTCAAGTTTATTTGATAGACATGTTACTTAGTTTCTTCTTGAGCAGATACACATAGTTCTGTGCAACTTCTAAAATTATACTTTAGGGATTGTTGTAGGTGGCTGGCATCATCTCTTGAAACACCAGTCCCTCAGTCAAAACACGAAAATCAACATCATTCACTATCCAGGCATACTTCAATAAATATTTGTGTTTGTCACCCCTTAGTCTGTGATCTCTATGATGTTTTTGTGTCTAAATATAGAATGAAGAGACTGATAAAAAGTAGAAAATAAATAATCTTTAGTAGTGTCTACTATTAGTGAAGAATTTGTCTGATTTAAGAAAAATTTGGCCCCAAATTTGAGTTTTGCTATTGCTAGTTGTTGTGAGACATGTAGCTCAAATTACTTATAAAATAAGAAATACGCTCATGTGACAAGCTAGAGTGTGAGCATTTAGATGGAAATATGAGTAAAGGCCTTGGCACAATGTCTGGCACCTAAAAGAGCCTTGGTAAATATTAGCTTTATTATCATCAGTGACGTGAACCATCCCTAATTCAATCTCTTATAAACGAAGTTTTTTTTTGTTTTGTTTTTATGTTTACATCTGATCAGTGGTGTGCCTTGAATAAAATTATAAGCAATTGTTTTTGCATGTTAGTATTAAAAGCTTTATACATTGTATTGAATTTCTTCCCTTTAGCCACTTTTCAATTCTTTTCAGCTCGAGTGAACTGCATTGTTCTTAAAATAACAGTGCCTTGACTGTGTGAATTATTTTTAAATATTATACTTGAATAAAAAAAATCATCTACTTCTAAAATTTCTGCACTAATGATAACAATAATACTACTACTAATAAACAGCTGACATTTATAGACTATTTGCTATCTTTGACTTTATCCTAAGTATTTATCATTTATTAACTAGCTTAATCCTCTTATCAATGCTATTTAGTGATCATACTGATAATTTATAAATTTGTAGATGTAAGCAAAAAGAATATTGATAATATGTCTTTAACCCATTTTATTCCCTCAGAAAAGGGTAGCTTAAAAATAAGAGAAGCTAAATTTCTTGGAAAACACACTTTAATTGCAAAATCAATTGTTTTAGAGGCACTAAGTTTCAGGATACATATAGAATTTAAATATTCTGATGAATTTATAACATTTTATATGCTTTCTTATAATTCTCTTCTATGACAAAAGCAACTTATAATCTACACATTTAGAAAAAGTCCTGAAATGATATAGTCCTCATGTTGTACATTATTAGATCTTTAGAATTGTTTATCCTACACATGTGCCACTTTGTGTCCCTTGACCACTATCTTTCCATTTCCTCTGCTCTAACCCTCTATTTCACTCTCCATTTCTGTATATTTGACTCGTTTTTGTTGTTGTTGCTTAGATTCCACATATAAGTGAGAACACACAATATATTTCTTTTTGTATTTGGCTTATTTCATTTAGTATAAAGTCCTCTAGGTCCATGCAAGGTGTGGAAAGTGGCTGAATTTCCCCCTTTTGAAGGCTGAAAAATATTTTATCCATTTATACACAATTTTTTATCCATTAAAAAAAACCTAGGTTTTTCCCATATCTTGGTTATCATGAATACTACTCAGTGAACAGAATTGTAGGTTTTTTTTACGAGGCAGTGATTATATTTTCTTTGGGTATATATCCAGAAGAGGATATTCTGAGTCCTATGGTAATTCTATTTTTAATTTCTTCAAGAGGTTTCATATTGTTTTCCATAATGGCTATAACAATCTATCTTCCTAGCAACAGGGTACAAGGGTTCCCTTTTCTCTGGATGTTAGACAACAGTTATCTCTTGTCTTTTTGATAATACTTATCCTAATGTGTATGCTATGATATTTCACAGTGGTTTTGATTTGCATTTCCCTGACAATTTGTAATTTTGAGCACGTTTTCATATACCTGTTGGCAATTTTTATGTCTTCTTTGGAGAAATTTTTGTCCAGGTCCTTTGCTCATTTTTTAATTGGATTATATGTTTCTTTTGCTATTGAGTTGTATGAAATCTTTATACATTTGAATATTAACCTCTTAACAGATATATAGTTCACAATCTTTTTTCCTATCTGTAGGTTACAGTTTCATTTTGTTGGTTTCCTTTATTTTGACTCCATCAAATTAATATTATATTAAAATCTTTGAAAAATAACCACTGCTAATTATATATTTAGAGACTATATATTTTTCTTAGGTATTCCTTTTGGCACTTGATTTGGTCTGTAAGTAATTAAATTAAGGATGAAAGGTTGATTTTTTTAATATAAGTAATCACATAGGTTTAGGGCAATTAGAGATAATTTTCCTAAAAGTCTCACTTTATAAATGAGAAAATTGAGCCTCAGAGTTGTTAATGATCTTTTCTTTAAGTTCTAAATCAAGGCAGTTTTCTATATATAATAGCAAATGGAACCCAGTGATGTCAGGAACAGCTGAGAATCTGGCTTTTGGGGGATATGGAAAATTCTCAGAAACATTTAAAGTTAATATCACTGATAGCAATGGAATGATAAAGGCTGAAAATCCTCTGTTCTATATCTGCAGACCTTTTTCTTTAATTTCTTTTCCAGAATAGATGAGCAACATGGCAGTAGGATCCATATTCTGTGTCACACTCAGGCTGACATAACTTTCTCTTTTTTTTTTAACTTTTTGAAAAATTTTAATTTAAATCTAGCTTTGGGGTGACTTTCTGTGAATCATCATTTAGCTTCTGTTTTAAATCCTAATGTTTTATAACTGTATATATTCATTAAAAATGAAGCTTTGTCGTTGATGAAAGGTGAGCTCAAATCTTGTTTCTTCCAGTTTTTAGCTATGTGTGTGTGTTACTAAAGTACACGAATTATTTTAATTTGTTTTTCATTATTTAAATGCCCATCTCAATTGGAAGATATGAAAATTAACTGAGGCAAACCATTTAAAACAACTCACCTGGCCCTTGACAAATGAAAATCATTTAGAAGATAGTGGCTAATCTTCACTTTGCAAAATTTGGAATTAAATAAATTCATAATTTATTAATCTGTCTTTGCTAAGTGAAACAAAATTAGATTCATTTTTTAAAGAAAAATATGCATATCTTAAGTAACAGGTATGATAGAACCTAAAAAATCCATTTAAAATATGTTTATCAATGTACACACAAAAAGAAATTTAAAAGAATTAACTTACTTAAAAGATGTTGGGAAATAGTCTAAGAGATGTGAAAAGTTTCAGAGGTTTTGATCTGTGGACATGTTAGTTCACAGGATAGAAGCTGCTTCCAACAAGGGAGGTGTTGTCAAAGGATGTTTGAAAAGCAACATTTCTTCTTTGCTGCCAGCCATTGCCCTGAGCTTTTTTGCAAGGCAGAAGCTCGGTTTGGATCCTTGGCAGAGAAGCTTATTAAAATGCCTGTCTGGCAGATAATGTGCAGCTGGAACTATCCTAGACTTCAAGGCTATTCCTGATTCAACCCTGACTACATGTCTCTGTGCTTAGAAGAAGTAGATTGATTAGAGTAGTACACAGACTCAGTGGTCTCATTTTATACATTTTATCTTTAATTTATATGCTCAGCTGGGTCTGTTTCTAACTTGGGACTTGACATGCTTGTCTTAAAAAAAATGTGTAACCGTCTATTCTTGTAGATAGAATTAGGTAAGATTCCCTTGGAAACCTCAAAAAATTAACTGTACACGTAGTTCTCTAACAAAAGATAACTATTTGCTGTAACAATAAATACTGGTGCGGGACCTCACTCATGGTCTCACAGCTCACAGGAATGCTGCAGACCCTCTACCTCCCCCATCATTTAAACTGCACTTTGTCTCTGTCTCAATCATTTCTCAGTTTATACTGTTTCTTTATTTCCTACTATTTCCAAATCCCTTGTGATTGCCCTGCCTTGGGGCCTGTTTTGCTGGTAGAGTAGCTAACTCCCGGCAAAATGATTGTGATAAAATAAACCCTTAATTTTTATATTTTCATTTTGTTGATTTTAAAATGGAGAATATCATGTTGCCAACTATGTCAAAAGAAGTTTTTATCCCATTACCTAATAACAAATAAAAGGAATCATTAATACAATAACAATGTTAATAATTAAGTGTAAAACCAGCCATTTGTAAAGTACTGACAATGCATTAGAAACTGTGCAATGCCTTTTATATTTATACTTTTATTTAATATTCAAAATCAGTCCAGGAGATGGAAACTATTACTGAGTTTTGCAGATGAGGAAACTGAGGTATAGACATTTACCCATGATAACAGCTGTTTATTAGAAAAGGCAAAGTTGTTAGTCAAGATATTGAAGTGTTAATTTCCTAACCTTGCACTCATATAGAAGAGGAAGTGCATTACAAGGGTGTGAAGTGGCTCTAGTGATCCAAACGGATATAGAATCTATGTTGCTAAATATTTAATATCAAGATAAATCTGCTAACGCTATCTTTTCAGCAGAATGCAGAGAAAGTGAAGTTCTAGGGAAGTTATCATCTTGAAATACACACACACACACACACACACACACACACACACACACAATCCTTGCTATTAAACTTTGATATGAGGATTTAAACATTTTCCAGATGATCTATGCAACAAACTTAGAATATCATATATAAGATGTTGAACCCTTTCAATATAACCCAAATTTCTCAATATCACATAGAGTTAAAACCAGTATTTCCAAGTACATTTTTTCAATTAATGATGAAGCTGTTGTGGCTAAAGAGGAATAAGATATTAAGATCTCTGTCTCTCTCTCCCTCTCAATTCTTTTACAATTCAATGACTCAAAATTTACCAAATGCCTTTTATGTGAGAACAAGTGAGAATGAAAGAGCGGGTGAGACATATACTGAGTGAATTTGAGAATTGAAAGTGAGAAATTGGCTCTATCATTTACCAGTATTATGAATCTAAACAAGACACAAATAAAAGTCTTCTCATTTCTTGGCTGAGTGCAGTGGCTCATGCCTGTAAACCTAGCACTCTGAGAGGCTGAGCCAGTAGGATGGCTTGAGGTCAGGAGTTCAAGACTCAGCCTGAGCAAGAGTGAGACCCAATCTCTACTAGAAATTGAATAAATGAGCCTGGCATGGTGGCATGCACCTGTAGTCCCAGCTACTTGGGAGGCCAAGGCAGGAGGCTTGATTAAGCCCAGGAGTTTGAGGTTGCTGTTAACTTTGAACCAGGCTGACACCACGGACTCAAGCCTGGGTGACAGAAGGAGACTCTGTCTCAAAAAAAAAAAAAAAAAAAAAAAAAAAAGTCGTCTTATTTCTGCCCAGTGATTTTTAGGTTATTTGATACTCAAACACAATTTTTCTATAATTCTCTTTATCTCATTTTTTACTTCCTGATTTCTCAAGCTATAGATCAATGGGTTTAACATGGGAATCACCACCACAAAAAACACTGAAGCAAATTTATCTAAATTCAGAGAATGGCTTGACTTGGGCTGCAGGTATGTAAAAATGTGTGTTCCATAAAATATTGTGATGGAGGTCAGGTGGGAAGCACAGGTAGAAAACGCTTTCTGTCTTCCTTCAGCAGAATGAATCCTCAGGATGGCAAAGAAGATGAAGACATAAGAAATTAGCACAATCACTAGAGAGCAAAGGATATTGAACCCAGCGATGATTAAAAGCATCAGCTCTTTGACATGAGTGTTGGAACAGGCCATAGCAACTAAAGGAACATCATCACAGTAGAAGTGGTTGACCATGTTGGAGTTACAAAAAGATAATCGAAATGTCCCCACTGTCTGTACAAGACCCACAGTGAATCCGTAAACGTACGTGCTAGCAATCATTCGAATACAGACTTTCCTGGGCATTAGAATGACATAAAGTAAAGGGTTGCAGATAGCAACATACCGATCATATGCCATGACTGATAGCAAATAAAATTCACAAACTGCAAATGTGATGAAGCAGCATAACTGAATGGCACATGCATAAAATGTTATGCTTTTAATTTCACGCAGAAAATTCACCAACGTGTTTGGGGTAACAGAGGAAGTAAAAGAAAAGTCTACAAAAGCCAGATGGCTAAGGAAAAAATACATGGGTGTGTGAAGTTGAGGACTAACTTGGATTAGCACAATCAAACCAAGATTACCCATGACACTGGCTAAGTAAACTACTAGGAATACACCAAAGAGAATGCCTTGAAGCTCTGCATTTTCTGTGAGCCCCAAGAGTATAAACTCAGACACTGCTGAATGATTGCCTTTGGACATGGCATATGTATAAAAGTTCTTTACAATAAAACCCTCCAGAGAACACGTTCTGAGTAATCTTGTTCCTGCTGGCAATAATCAAGGAGGTGTTAGGAGTCATTTCTGACTTGCAGCAATCTCATCTTGAAAGCATTCAAAGGAGCATCTTATGTTAGTTCTGCTTTCAGAATAAAGTGATTTGTCCCAGGTAGAAATTCTAAAACAAGAAACTCTGTGCGGATTTATGAAGATAAAAAGATAATGTTTAAAGTTTTACATAATTGAATGATCAATGTAATATTTGTTTTTAATCAGACATAGTGAAGATTGAGAGTTATCTGAGCACAGATAAAAAGCTTTTTAAAATTATAGGATTGCTTTAAAAAAACTATATAAATTCTATTGGAAATGTTTAATTAACAAAGAATAATAAATTAAAAAAAAAATTGATTCCAGAGGATGTAATGTGAAAATTCCTAAACAAAAATTTTGGATACTGATAATCGCTATGCTAAACATTCAGGACAATTTTTAAGTTTCCTTTTTTTTTCTTTTATACAACAATGATTTTTAGTTTTCCTTCAATTGTTATGTAGTGTTTGTGAATTAAAGAGAAAAGAATATGTTTCAATATGCTTTTTTGTAATATGCATAACAGGATTAAAAGTACATTAAATAATTCAGAAAGCACATTTTTCATTTATCTTCAAACATCCAAATGCTAATCAGGAGAAGAAAAAGATTTTAAGATGTCAATGTAGAAGCGCAATTTAGTTGCTAGTTAAGTGAAAGGGGGTAGCATTTAATGATCTTCATTTGAACAGAAGAGGAATAAATTTAGTTGTCTTTTTTTACTATTCTATCTCAGACTATCTCTAGTTCAAGTGTATAGATTAACAGTATGACTATCTTCTTCTTTTTTACATAGTGAAACTGAGGCTGAGAGCTTAAGCCCTCTTCATGCTTTATGACTAGCATAGAGTGAAGCAAATACCTCACTAACTAGTCCTTGATTCCCTAACCTCAGTTTGTAATTGATGCAAATGATTTTTCAGAGAAGTAAGAGTTTTCCCCTCAAACAAGATATCAAGGCAACTTTAAAAAGGAAATCTATGACTCTGTCCACACCAACCACTTAGAACAGTGCCCATCCTCATACTATGTGCTAAGTAAGTCAATTTTAGCTCTTGATAGCAGTAATATTATTCAGACTGAGACTTCCTTTGAAGATGCCTACACGTCCTCCCATCATAATGATGACTGTAGAAACTTAATCTTTTTTTGCAATATTTTTAGGTATTTTCCCACTGCCTCACTAACCTGTGACCTCTAATCTTTCACTCTCCTTGCTCTTACTCTCTTTAGTACTTACTTTTCTGTGGTTAAATGAAACGTGTGTACATTTTACTCTCTTAATTATCAAACTCTTCAACATCTTCAATCATTTGATTCTTTGATTTTCTTAAACTCAAACTTGACTCCTTCATGACAACTTGCTTCTCTTCCAGACCACTTCTTTGCTCAGTCTTAAATTCTCCACATATTTAAAATCTGGCAGGTGAGATAAGGCATTGATGATGTTTGGAGCATTGTTCCATATTCATTATTACATCCCTGCATTCATGTAAATTACCCTGATGCTTTGCCACATATATATACTTACATACTTTATTACTTACATATTTCCTGGTCAATCCTTGTTATTCATTGAAAACTTTGGTGCCAATTTCACTCTACCCTTCCTGCACAAAATTACTCAGCAGTTCCCATGCACACCACACATTCAATATCGCAGATCCTTGATATTTGAAACCAGCACCATTCCACCTGAGCTTCCCACTCCCATGGCTCCATCTTGAATATTGTTTTATCTGGACATTTATCAAATGCTAGATATTCAAAATTGAAACATTATCTTATGATCACAACCTTCAGACCTTTCCTCTTCACCTCAGTTAGGACAGTACAGCTTTTCATTTATTCATAAATATGACTATTCCTTAAATCCCACTATTTAGTCTTTATCTATTTTGTTACCTTCTTTATTCAATTATCCCCTATACAGCTTACATTCCATGATTTATTACTACAACTACTATTTCCAATATTTAGAATTTCCTTCTACTATTTCTTTCTAGTTATACCAAAATCTGGGTATTTTGAAATGTTCTCTTTGCAATTGAATCTGAACTACCATGGAGAACATCTAGACAAAAGTGAGCTGTTATAAACTTATCACATTCAACATCAACTGGTCATTTACTTGACCTACTTTCTCCTGAACCAAGGTTCTGTCTGCCAGTCTTTATGCAGATAGTTCAAAACCTCTGGATTTCTTCATACTTCCCCATATAACCCTTACTGCTTGCTTTACGTAGATGCTATAATTTCTGATATTAGAGGTGAACATAAAATAATAAGATGGAAAATTTCTCTATTTCTTAACTTCTTGTTGCCAGTTGCAAAAAACTTCCTGTTTCCACGTCTATCCTCTCCACTTTTATTGGTGGAGTGCATAGAGAGGCGTCCTATTTCTAATATCTTGACTTCTATTTTGTATCCCATACATTTTTGTCTTCCAATCTCCTTCCTATGCTAGTTTATTAATTCTCTCCTATCAACCTTCTATTCCTCTAATTTGACCCCTTTACCTCTATTCTTCTCTTCATTCTTTCAGTACCAGACCTCTTGGAAAAGTGACCAACACTCACTTCATTCTTCACATTTATGTTTCAAACTCATATTCTGATATCTTTCCCAGTATTGTAATGCAATTACTTTCTCCAAGTTCGACAACATTTTCCTTCCTCCAATATCACATAAAGATTTTTTTATTTGACTTCTCTGTGTCATTGGACATCTTTGACACTAACTTTCATCATAAGAACCACTATTTTATTGGTTTCTATAATAAGTCATCAGAATATCTGAGGTTTCCCACCTTTCTGTCCACTTTTACTTTCCTTAATGGTTCTACTTCTTTTGTTTATGCTTTAAATGACACTATCACTTTAGAATTCTTTTCTTACCCAATTCATATCATTTTTCATATTCTTTTGGGGAGGTATCATCTATTACTATAAGTATCATTGCCATTTTTATGCCTGTGATGCAAAAATCTACATTTCTAGGCCAGATTTCTCCTTTGAACTCCAGTTACACATATGTCTAGTACATAGATATCCAGGAGACTTCAATTATATATTGCAGAGGTATCCAAATTTAACATGTTCAAAGAGAATTCAACAATTCAAAAATCACCCTACCCCACCAATACACCTTGAAGTAAGTGTATATTTTATAACTCACTGAATGGTAGATTCTCCTATGCAGGTGAAAAACTACAAGGAAAACATATTTCATATGTACTTCTAACTTCTACAGATAAACAATTGAACATTACTAATTATTTAACGTATTTTTTAAAGGTCATTCTATTTATAACATCCTTTGCATCTTATTTATTTAGGCTTTAAATTACAGCACTCTGAATTATTGCCCTCTAATTGCTATCTTCCAGCCAGTTTTCCACTTACTCTGCACATAATGGCATTTTGAGTATACATTCCGATATGCAAATCTTAGCTTCTCATTTCCCATTAATCTTGAGACAAAGTGCAAATTTCTCACTGTGTTTAATTAGAATTTTCTTAACAAGCCTCTCTGTAGACTCGTCTCCTTCCGTGCACTATTCTTCATGTCATCTTCATGCACCAGGCATACTGCCTACCTTCAGTCTCTCACACGGGACCATGAATTTTGTACATAGTTTGGCCAGAATACTCCTCTCTTCATCCTCACCCCTCTGGTTGGCTACTGTCTTTCTACATATCCTTCAGATCTGAAATGAAATGTCACTTCCTTCTAGTGATATTTCTCTAAATTATATCTCTCAGTTTTTACATCCAACAGTTAAGTCACTTGCGAATTTGTCTGTAAGTTACTTTAAATTTCAAATTCTTGATAAGCAAAATGATTTCTTTTTTCCCCAATATTAGCAAGACTTAGAAGTTAGTTGACATTCCAAATATACTAGTAGAATATTTCAACAAATGAATACAAATTTGTGCTATGTCATATACTATTTAGGATTACCTCAATTACCTTTATTTTTTTTCCTACTATATATGGCTTTTGAGTAATGTACAACAAAAGCAAAAAGAGTAAAACATACCTTGAGGTCAAATTCTGTGAATGCCAATAATACTTAACATTACTTAAGTATTGCGAGTTTATTTTGTATGATCTATCCATCCCTCTAGAACATTTTCATTGAATTACATCAGTTTAAATAATTCTGAACCAAAAATATAATGACGTTCCACAAGCATAAGTAATTATGTTGTGGTTGGTCTTTTGGGACTTAATTTGCTTAAAAGTAAAAAAATAAACCCTTGAGTGGCAGATTACTATGCTTAAACAACATATAATAAAGAATTAACAACTAATAGAAAAGATGTTTTCAACATGTGGGAAACAACTCAACATATTTAAGTAGTTTTGATTTACTTTTTATACTTTAATATAGATTTTATTAAGCTCATGAACTTAAGTAAGAGGTTATTATGTGAATTTGATCAAAGTAACTTAACTTGCTATTTTGCATTTTGAAAGGATACCAAGTAATCATTTGAATTGCACCAAAAATCCAACACGATGTCTGAAACTCAATAATCTTTTGAGTGGTAAACAAATATTAATCAAAACATAAGTTTCCTCAATGTGATTCCTTAATGGTCTGGAGGTATATTTGTTTTAATCTCAGCAAATTATTGTCTGAAAATTCTGTTCAAAGAGGAAAATTATTTAAAATCAACTTTATTTTATTTCCTAAATTCTGTTGGGAAACATTAAGAGACATAAAAATCACAGAGAAATTAACATCCTATCTCTTTGAACACTCTAAAAAACTCTGTTAATTTGTATTCCACACACCTACATAAGTTTAGGGTGATAATTAGAAAGATATACAGATAAAAAATTACAGGTAATCATTTGTTTTTACAAAGAAAGAAAAGGTAAGGATAAAGAAATTCAGCCACCCGCACCCGTTGAGTTGAATGTTTGTGAATGTTTGACCTAGAATCACTGTTCTAACTTTTCAGAATACCATTCCACAGTACACACCAATGTCCAAAGTCAGGGGGAGTACTGCAATGACCTGTTTTAACACCTCTGTGGATGTGATGTCAGAGAACAACAAGCAAGAGAGAGGCTTTCTTTCCTGCTTTCTGGTAATGAGTTTCTCCCCTAATATATGGTGACAATGGAGACCAGATATGTAGCCTGGTAGTCCATTCACTGATCATATCAGGTTCCCCTCCTGTTCTATGCTGGAGTAGTGTCAGATGAGTGTATTTTTTTTTTTTTTTTTGAGACAGAGTATCGCTTTGTTGCCTAGGCTAGACTGAGTGCCATGGCGTCAGCCTAGCTCACAGAAACCTCAAACTCCTGGGCTCAAGCAAACCTTCTGCCTCAGCCTCCCAAGTAGCTGGGACTACAGGCATGTGCCACCATGCCCGTCTAATTTTTTCTATATATATTAGTTGGCCAATTAATTTCTTTCTATTTATAGTAGAGACGGTGTCTTGCTCTTGCTCAGGCTGGTTTCGAACTCCTGACCTCGAGCGATCTGCCCACCTCAGCCTCCCAGAGTGCTAGGCTTACAGGCGTGAGCCACCACGCCCAGCCCAGATGAGGGTATTGCATAGTCGTAATGAACACTACCTTCTTCACTGTTAGACCATGTGAGGTGTTGCATGAGGGCTCACTTCCCCATTATCAATAGAGACCAGGTGGAGAATCAGGACTTCTACTTCACCTAAGTAGTCATGAGGCAGTTCCCACCGTTCCCTGACAAACTATTGTCAGAGAAAGCCAGCCAGGAAAAAAATAAATAAGGAAGATCCAGTGCCTCATGACATAATACAAATACATCCAGATTTCTGCTAATTGAAAGAAGCCAGATGCAAAGAAAACACGTATTTTATTATTACATTCATTTAAAATGCCCCTAATGGACAATAAATGGAGAGTGAGAATACATTGTTGGTTACTTAGGGCTCAGGGCATAGTGGTTGAGAGAAAGTGAGGACTAACTGCTAATGGGCATGAGGTTTCATTTTGAATTGATGGAATTATTCTAAAATTTATTGTTCTGATGATTTCACACTCTGTAAAAATACTAAAACCATTGAATTATATACTTTTTTTTTTTATTTCGGCATATGATGGGGATACAGATTTTAAGGTTTCAATAAATGCCCTTTCCCCTTTCCCCCCACAAGTCTGAGTCTCCAGCATGACCATCCCCCAGATGGTGCACTTTTCACTCATTATGTATGTATATGCCTGCCCCCCACCGTCCCCCTGCCCAATACCCTATTACTGTAGTACCTATGTGACCACGTAGGTGCTGCTCATTTACTACCAGTTTGCTGGTGAATATATGTGGTGCTTGTTTTTCCATTCTTGGGATACTTCACTTAGTAGTATGGGTTCCAGCTCTAACCAGGAAAATATAAGATGTGCTATATCACCGTTGTTTCTTAGAGCTGAAGTACTCCATGGTATACATATACCACATTTTATTAATCCATTCTTGGATTGATGGGCACTTGGGCTGCTTCCACAGCCTTGTGATTATGAATTGTGCTGCTATAAACATTCGAGTGCAGGTATCTTTCTTGTAGAGTGTCATTGGATATTTTGGGTAGATGACCAGTAATGGGATTGATGGGTCAAATGGTAGATTTACTTGTATTACTTTAAGGTATCTCCAAATTGCTTTCCACAGAGGTTGAACTAGTTTGCAGTCCCACCAGCAGTGTAGGAGTGTTCCTCTCTCTCTGCATCCACGCCAGCATTTGTTGTTTGGGGTCTTTTTGATAAAGGCCATTCTCACTGGAGTTAAGTGATATCTCATTGTGGTTTTGATTTGCATTTCTCTGATGATTAGAGATGTTGGGCATTTTTTCATATGTTTGTTGGCCATTCTTCTGTCTTCTTTAGAAAAGTTTCTGTTCAAGTCCTTTGCCCACTTTTTAATAGGGTTATTTGATTTTCTCTTGCTGATTTACGTGAGTTCTAAGTATATTCTAGTTATCAACCCCTTATCAGATGCGTAGGATGCAAAAATTTCTCCCACTCTGTAGGTTGTCTGTTTACTCTCATGACTGTTTCTTTGACTGAACAGAAGCTTTTTAGTTTCATCACGTCCCATTTATTTATTTTTGTTGCTGCTGTGATTGCCTTTAGTGACGTCTTCATAAACTCTCTGCATAGGCTGATGTCTAGGGGAGTGTTTCCAACATTTTCCTCTAGAATTCTAATAGTTTCATACCTTAGGTTTAAGTCTGTTATCCAGCGTGAGTTGATTTTTGTTAGAGGTGAAAGGTGTGGGTCCTGCTTTAGCCTTCTACAGGTGGCTATCCAGTTTTCCCAACATCATTTATTGAAAAGGGATTCTTTTCCCCAGCATATGTTTTTGTCTGCTTTGTCAAAGATTAGATGGCTATATGAGGATGGTTTTATATCAGGATTCTCAGATCTGTTCCACTGGTCAATATTTCTATTTTTGTGCCAATACCAGATTGTTTTAATTACTACAGCTTTGTAGTATAGTTTGATATCTGGCATATTAATACCACCCATTTTGTTTTTGTTGCCTAGATTGCTCTTGAAATTTAGGGTCTTCTTTGGTTCCATACAAAGCGTAAAATTATTTTTTCTATATCTGTGAAGAATGCTGATGGGATTTTAATAGGTATTGCATTGAATCTGTGTAGATCAGTTTGGGTAGTATAGACATTTTAATGATGTTGAGTCTGCCGATCCACGAGTATGGAATGGATTTCCATCTGTTTATATCCTCTGCTATTTCCTTCCTCAGTGCTTCATAGTTCTCCCTGTAGAAGTCTTTTACCTCCTTGGTTAAGTATATTCCTAGGTACTTTAATTTCTTTGTTGCTATTGTGAAGGGAATTCAGTCTTTGATTTGGTTCTCGATTTGATTGTTGTTGGCGTATATGAATGCCTCTGATTTCTGTGTATTGATTTTGTATCCTGAGACTTTACTAAATTCATTTATCAGTTCCAGGGGTTTCTTGGTTGAATCTTTAGGATTTTCTAAATATAATATCATATCATCAGCAGAGAGTGACAGTTTGATCTCTTCTGCCCCTTTTTGGATACCTTTAATTCCACTTTCCTGTCTGATTGCTGTAGCCAGGACTTCCCACACTATGTTGAATAGAAGTGGAGATAGTGGGCAGCCTTGTCTGGTTCCAGTTCTAAGTGGGAATGCTTTTAGTTTTTCCCCATTCAATATGATGTTGGGTATAGGTCTGTCATATATGGCTTGTATCATTTTAGGTATGTCCCTTCTATGCCTATTTTATTGAGTGTTCGTATCATGAAAGGGTGTTGAATTTTGTCAAAAGCTTTTTCTGCATCTATTGAAAGAATCATGTGGTCTTTGTTTTTGCTTCTGTTTATGTGGTGAATTGCATTTATAGATTTACGTATGTTGAACCATCCCTGCATCCCTGGGATGAAGCCCACTTGGTCGTGATGGATTATTTTTTTGGATAAGCATCCAGATTCGGTTAGCTAAGATTTCGTTGAAAATTTTTGCATCTATATTCATTTGGGATATTGGTCTGTAGTTTTCTTTTCTTGTTGCATCCTTTCCAGGTTTTGGTATCAGAGTAATATTCACCTCATAAAAGGTGTCGGGGAGGCTTCTGTTCTTCTCGATGTTGTGGAATAGTTTCTGTAAGATAGGTACTAGTTCTTCTTTGTAAGTGTGGTAAAATTCGGGTGTGAAACCATCTGGAGCAGGACTTTTCTTTTTAGGGAGATTTTTAATTGCTGTTTCTATTTCAGCTGTTGAGATTGGTCTGTTCAGGGAAGCTATTTCTTCCTGGTTGAGCCTAGGGAAGCTGTGTGTTTCTAGAAATTTGTCCATTTCCTCCACATTTTCCAGTTTGTGTGCATAAAGATTTTTGTAGTACTCATAAATTATATCTTGTATCTCTTTGGGATCAGTTGTGATATCTCCTTTTTGTTCCTGATGGAGCTTATTAGTGATTTCTCTTTTCTGCTTTTTGTTAGCGTAGCCAAAGGCGTGTCTATTTTGTTTATTTTTTCAAAGAACCAACTTTTTGTTTTATTAATCTCCTGAATAGCTTCCCTGTTTTCCATTTCATTTAGTTCTGATTTGATCTTGTTGATTTCGCTCCTTCTGCTGGGTTTTGGGCTGGTCTGTTCTTCTTTTTCCAACTCTTTGAGTCATTTCATTAGATTGTCTATTTGCGATCTTTATGACTTTTGGTTATAGGCATTTATAGAGATAAACTTTTCTCTCAGAACCGCTTTAGCTGTGTCCCAGAGGATTTGATAACTTGTCTCTACATTGTCATTTTCTTCATAGAATTTTTTATTTCCATCTTGATTTCTTCATTTATGAAGTAATCATTTAGTAGGAGGTTGTTTAACTTCCACGTTTTTGTGTAGAAATGTGAGTTTCTGTTACGGTTGATTTCTACTTTTATTCCACTGTGATCTGAGAAGATACATGGTATGATTTCTATTTTTTAAATTTCTTGAGGTTTACTATGTATCCTAGGATATGGTCAATCTTAGAGAATGTCCCGTGAGCTGATGAGAAGAACATATATTCAGTGGATTTTGGGTAGAATGTCCTGTAAATATCGGTCAGTCCCAATTGTTCTAGAGTTTTGTTTAAGTCCATTATTTCTTTGTTAATTTTCTGTTTGGAGGGTCTGTCTCGTGCTGTCAGTCGGGTGTTGAAATCTGCGGTTATTATGGTATTGCTATTAATCCATTTGCTTAGCTCCAGTTAGGTTTGCTTTATGAACCTGGGTGCACCTAAGTTGGGTGCATATATATTTAAAATTGTTATTTCTTCTTGTTGAAGTGTGCCCTTCACCATTATATAATGACTCTCTTTGTCTTTCACTACTTTTGTTGGTTTAAAAACTAAATCATCTGAAATTGGAACTGCCACGTCAGCCTTCTTTTGGCTTCCACTTTCTTGGAATACTGATCTCCACCCTTTTACTTTTAGTCTATACGCATCCTTGCAGGTTAGATGTGTTTTCTGAAGACAGCATATACTTGGCCTGTATTTTCTTATCCATTCAGCCAGCCTATGTCTCTTGAGTGGAGAGTTTAAGCCATTCACATTTATTGAGAAAACTGATAGGTGAGGTAGATTACTGTTCATTCTGTTGGGTTGGATGTTGTTGCTTTGATTTCTCTCTTGAGCCATTGTAATATCTGGCCTTTAATCTTTGGGTTTTGGTTGTTTTTATATTTGTGAGTTTTTATTATGGTGTTCCCTGTGTAACACTGTTTTGCGTACTTCTTGTAGGGCTGGTCTTGTCTTGGTGAATTCTCTGAGGCTTTGCTTGTCTGGGAATGTCTTTATTTCTCCTTCATATATGAAGCTTAGTTTTGCAGGGAATAAGATTCTAGGCTGGGCATTGTTTTGTTTCAGAAGAGTAAGAATGGGGCCCCAGTCTCTCCTTGCTTGTAAAGTCTCATTAGAGAAGTCTGATGTTATTCGAGTTGGCTTTCCCTTGTAAGTTAGTTGCTTCTTTCGTCTTACAGCTCTTAGAAGGGTCTCTTTAGTTGATATTTTGGTCAGTCTGATGACTGCATGTCGTGACGTCTTCCTGTTTGCATTGAATCTCCCAGGGGTCCTCTGAGCTTCTTGAACTTGTATATCGAGATTTTGAGTAAGGCCTGGGAAATTTTCCTCTATTATATCTTCATAAAGCTTGTCCAACCCTTGAGTGATGTCTTCTTCCCCTTCTGGTAACCCTATGACCCTCACGTTAGGTTTCTTCACATAGTCCCACAACTCTTGTAGGCTTTGCTCTTTTCTCTTGTTTCTCTGCTCTATCTCTGTGACTGATTTATTTAATTGGAAGGTGTTATCGTCAATCTCTGAGATTGTTTCTTCTGTTTGGTCTACCCTGTTCTTGAGACTTTCCACTGTATTTTGTAGTTCCCTGAGTTGATTTTTCATCTCCAGGACTTCAGTTAAAGTTTTCTTCACTGTGTTGATCTCTTTAGTGAACTTTTGTTCCATATCCTGGAGGCTTTTTGTGGTTTCTTTATGTTGGTTATTGAGTTGTTCTTGCAGGACAGTGAGTGTTCTTATGATACACATACGAAATTCCTCTTCTGTCATTTTGGTTGCCAGGTTTTGGTTGTTGTCTGTTTCTAAGGGGCTGGTGGTCCTCTTTGGGGGTGTGTTTTCCGTTTGTTTCTTCATATTTCCAGAGTTCCTTCGCTGATTTCTTCCCATGTCTCTCAGTTGTTGTTTCTTTCCTTTAGGTTTTCGTTTGCGTATTCACATGTCTTGTTTAGTTTCTGAGCCGGTAGGTGGTGTTGCTCACTTGCGGCGGCCGTTGCTGGGCTGGTGTCTGCAGGTCTCTCTACATGATGGGGAGCCGGCCAGCAGTCCAAGATGCAGTGGAGGGGAAACAGCCAAATCATCTACCCTTCCCGCTGGTCTCCGGGCTGCTCAGGCGGCCTCCCGACTTCTGCCTCCTTAATTACACCGGTGGATATAGATGGCAGGAACAGGAACAGTTCCTATCTCAGCTCCACCCCCAAGGCGGGGCTAGAATCTTTGGAGCCAAAGGCCCAGCTCCAAGTCACCAGAGTGTGTGGGTCGTAAAATCTCTCTGCCTTATATCCACCAAGGGCAGCCTCCTACGAGGCTCGGCCCTGCCCATTCAAACTCCAGGGCCTGGACACTGAGCGCAGGAGACCTATGTAAGGAGAGACCGACCAGAAGCGGGCAGGCAGGCAACGGGACCCACCAATCCCTGTCTTCTGACTCCTTAATTACACAGGTGGAGATAAACGGCAGGAATGGGAACAGTTCCTACCTCAGCTCCGCCCCCAAGGTGGGGACAGAGACTTTGGAGCCAAAGGCTCAGCCACAAGTCCCGTCTTCTGTCTCTTTAATTCCACAGGTAGAGATAAGTGGCAGGAACAGGAACAGTTTCTATTTCAGCTCCGCCCCCAAGGCGGGGATACAAACTTTGGAGCCAAGGGCCTAGCCCCAAATCCCCGGATGTGGGGGTCGTAAAGTATCTCTGCCTAATAACCACTAAAGGCAGTCTCCTACGTGGCTCGGCTCTGCCCAGACGGGTTCTGCACTCTGGACACAGAGTGCAGGAGACCTGTGTAGGGAGAGACCGACCAGGAGCGGGCAGGCAGGCAATGGGACCCACCAGTCCCTGTCTTCTGATTCCTTAATTACACCGGTGGAGATAAGCGGCAGGAATGAGAACAGTTTCTATCTCAGCTCTGCCCCCAAGGCTGGGACAGAGACTTTGGAGTTCAGGGCGGGGCTCCGGGTCGTAGGAGAGTGTAGAAGACAATGTTTCTCTTCCTTAAATCTACCAAGGGCAATCTCCCCTGTAGTACTGCCCCGTCCAGGCAGGGTCCACTCTTTGAGCACAGAGTCAGTGCTACTTGTGCAGCAAGTGACAGTCCAATATCAAATTGGTGGAGCAGGGGCACGTACCAGCACTCTCTCTGAGCCTCCCCTCCAAACCCGGAGCCCAAGTCAGCACTGGGAAGTCAAGTCAGCGCTGGAATGTGGAGGCGGGAGCGGTGCCGGAGGGGCAGAGGGAGGGGGGTCCTAATGGATCAAGGAGTCCAATCTAGCTCACTCTAACCTCTCAGTGCTGTCCCAAACCTCCTCTATATCCAAAGTCAAAGCCTCCTTCTGTGTAAACTCCCCTTAGCCTTGACCTGGGAGTGTTCTGCAGGGAGATGCCCGAGCGGGCTCTGGTTCCTGCTGCACGGAGAGGGGTTGCTGGGCTCGGACCCTCCCCCTCCTTATACTGCCGCTGCTGTGTGCTCTGGAGAACTCAGAGTGTTCCCTGCTCTAGTCTCCTCTCCACACGACTTTGTCCCGCGCTGCCACTTCTCACCAACTTCAGGTACCTCCCGGCCTACGTGGGAGTGGAGCTCGGTGCAGGAGGGGGTGTTGCTCAGCACCAGGTAGGGCTGGCACCACTGCCAGCTGGCAGCGGCTTAAACCGCGCTTCGCTCCCTCCCTGTTGTGTGCCTCCGAATCCCCGATTTTTGCAGAAGAATAATCGATTCACCTTTGCTTTAGGCTGTAAATGGTCTTATCCCTCCGTTTCCTGGTGGATGTCTGCAGGCTTGTGAAGCTAGTCCTGTGGAAGTGCGGATTGCTCGCTTGTGGCTATCCGCTTTCTTCACTTTTCGCTCTGGGAGCAGAGAGCCAGGAGGGCACCCCTACTCTGCCATGTTTCTATCCCCTGAATTATACTTTTAATAAGTGGATTATATGGTTTATAAGTATATCTCGATAAAACAGCTAGAAAATTTAGCAAAACAAAAAATAGTAAATTTATCTTACTATTCCTAGATCTGTAATTATAGATTAGTTTGCATATAATTCACTTTCCAAGAAGCACAAGTCATGTTTATTCCATAGGTATTAAATTTCTTTATGGCCATAAAAAATACATGATAACTTAATGACTTGGTAAAAACTAAACTCTTGAAAAATTTTTTGTATTGTTATGTTTTTAATCAATTATTTTGAAAATATAATAAGTACATAAGTTTTTAGAATTAATATTAGCTGTGATGCCCAAAGAAAGATTCCATAAAGAGGTAAGCTCTTAAAACTCAACATTTCCTATGAAAGAATAAAAACAGAATTTTGTCTACTCTAGTGTTGACTATTTTCTATTGCTCTGAGTTTTAAACCAATATTTTTAACTACTGATTATAGAAATAAGTAGATCTGATTTTATTTTCTGTTATTATTTCACATATTCTATTATATGTTTTAGCTGCGATTTAAAGAATATCATGCAAAATATTTTAGTATTTACCATCAGGGTACTTATAAGACCAACTAAATACAATGTAAACTTATGTTCAAATGTGAATCATGGATAATGGGAGAAACACCACATGCCCTTGTGAAGGTTTTTCAGAAGTGTGCCACTTATTTATGCTGGAAATTAGATTATAGCTCCTCTTGTATCCTGACTTCTAAAATCTCTCTACTTTTGTCACTCCTGTTCACCTTTCTAGTGGTTCATTCTGTATCCACTTTATCCACACATCTAGCAATTGACCAAGTTGTCATTCTCCCCACCCCTTTCTTCCCAGGTGGCACTTGTCCCCATTTAAGAAATCATGTGAAGACACAATGTGATACTTGGGATTATTAAGATTGTTATGAATTATGAAATATTTCTAAAATTATCTTTCATACTTAAATTTTTCAATTAGTATTTTCTTTATTTTGTTCTATTGAACTCCTTCAATGAGAAACTATATAGGTTGATTAATATAGTTTATTTTCTTGAAATTGAATTGATAGTTCTGAGTCATATGTTCTTTGCATTTATGTAAACACTGTGGTGCACGGTGAGTTTGAGATGTTTACATTAATCATAGCAATATGCAATGTTTTGTACACCTTTGAGGGAGGAATTTTATCCTTCTTAGTCTACATGAATGGCACAGTCTAGAATAACATAGTGTCCAGCCTTCACAATGTCATGTGGTGTTTCTACCTTTCCCCATTTTATCATTTGGAAATGCTTTTCCCATGCATATTATAAACCACTCAAGTAATGCTGGCTTGAGGAAAATTATTTAATTTTTTCAAAAAAGTTTTCTGACATTGGGGCCTGGTGACTTTTTTTTTTTTTTCTTAGTTCAGTAGCTCAACAATATCAGAGTCAGTATGTTTGCCACTGTTTGCCCTTAAATTAATTCCCATATGGCTGAAGTTCTCATAAAATGATTAAAGTTCAATATGGAGAAGATGAAAAGGAGAATAAATATTTCCTCACCTGTTGGGGAAGGGTCATTATCTATTATTTGACCCCGGTTGAATTCAACCTACATCTCGTTAACAGTCTCAGTTAAAAAATAAATTCTGCTTTTCCTTAATCTTCCTTCTTCAAAGGTAGCTGAACTTATTAGGATAGAAATCAAGAAAACCTGCTTGGATATTTCTTTTTCAGCATATTTCTGACTACTCAATGCTAACTCATGCTATCCCCTTCTTTGCAATTTATTACAAATCTTCTCAAGCTACCTGCATTCATCTGCTTTGTGATAGCTTTTTGTTTGTTTTTTCAATGACGTCTGAACTTTTTATTGGTATAAGGGCACCCTACTCCTATTCCCTCAATGCCATAGAACTTGGGTGTCATCAGTCTCAGACATACTTTGCTGCCCAATGTCCTGCGGATGTGGTCTTTTGGATGGTTTGCATGCACGGAGTTGCTGCTGTCCAGGACATCAATCACCATGATCAAAGTCTTCCCCGTCTTCCAGCAGGCGGTGGTAGGTGGCGATCTCAGCCTCCAGCTTGACCTTGATGTTCAGCAGGGCCTGGTACTCCTGGGCCTGGTGCTGTCCTGCTGCTCGGATCTGTGCCAGCTCTGACTCCAGGTGTAGCAGGACCCCGTTGAGCTGCTCCATCTGCATGTGATAGCTTTTTATTTGAGTAAAGTCACTCTTACACAATGGACTGGTTGGTTTATACTTCTGTGAGTCAACTTCTTTATTGATTAGCTATGTTTTTCTTGAATTTATTTTACATGGTTGATATGGTTCTAGGTACTCACTGCTTTTTCTTTATTTTAAAATAGTTAATTGACAGAAAATTATATGTTTTCAAGGTGTACAGTGTAATAATATTATATATGCATACATTATGTAAAGATTATTACCATCAAAGTAATTAATACATCTATTACTACCCATAGTTCCTTTTTGTGTGTGTGTGTGTGTGTGCATGTGTGTGTGTGCACGCAGGTGGGGAGGTCTCTTGAAATTTGGTTCCCATCAAATTTCAAGTAAACAATGCAGTGTGATGAACTGGAGATAGTGCTGTACATGACGTCCCCAGAACTTATTCACCTTATAATTGATCTCTCTGCTGTCTCTCCTTTTCTCATTTGAAACATGTCAAAGTGAAATTTTACTCTCTGTCATTTCAGGGTGAAATCAGTGGAGCAGAATAAATGACATGAAGAGACAATGTAGGGTATGTGTTAAGAGTATAAAATCTGGAGCTAAATCACCTGGTTTTGAAACCTGGTTCTAATACTTAATGCCTTGGAGAATTCTGAAAATGTACTTATCCTCTCTAAGCCTCTATTTTATTTTCTGAAATAGGAACCTTTTTATTTTTTTATTTTCTAGCAATTTCTTTTTTATTTTATTTTATTTTTTAGTCATAGTTGTTCATATTTATGGAGTATATAGTGATGTTTTGATACATACAATATTTGGTGGTGAAATCAGTGTAATCAGCATATCCATCACTTCAAACATTTATCATTTCTTTGTGCTGGGAACTTTTATAAAATTGCCTCTGTTAACAAGCAATAAAAATGGAACTGTTAATAGAACCTACCTCACAGAGCTTTTGTGATGGGTAAATTAATTGAAACATAAAGAATCCTTATCATATAGCATTCAGTAAATGTGAGATATTATTATTACCTGATATTTCCTATAACTACCTTAAAGATTCATTTTGACTACAGCAACAATATGGTAATATTTATCCTTACATGGCAATGTACTGTGTACTTTTAAATTTTATTTCAATAAAAAATACTCATTCAACTTTCATTGGCTGCACATGGAATTTTATTTTATGATGATGAACTGAGGAAATATTCTAGAATCTGATACCTTCAATAAAATGTTAAGATTATTAAAAAAGAATAAAAATGGCCAAAATTACTTGGGAAAATTCTGAGAGTTACACAAAACAACTATGTCCAATAAGCCAGATAACTTTATCCTTGCCTTCGTATCAGGCCTCTCTGCCGCAGGAGTGAAGATCTGTCACCACCAAAGTACATCCACAATGGCCAGCAGAGAAATGCAGTATAGTGTAATCCTTGTGATTATTTTTATTTATGTCTCACAAGTAGAAAAATCAACTGATGTATACATGTCAAATAATTAAAGTCAATGAAAATATAATGCATCTTCAATATTGATCAAAATTGAGAAAGTCAACTCAGTGAAAAAGAGGCAACACAATTAATTCATCATAAAATGGTCCTCTTACCCAAGAAGCAAAACAATGGAACACAAGTTTTACACACAAGTAATGGTGGGT
Source organism: Mirza zaza (assembly GCA_008750895.1). Taxonomy (NCBI): domain Eukaryota; kingdom Metazoa; phylum Chordata; class Mammalia; order Primates; family Cheirogaleidae; genus Mirza; species Mirza zaza. The sequence goes on along the minus strand of VSMD01013584.1, from coordinate 57,567 downwards.
TTTTTTGGTAAATAGGAAAATAACAATCTGTGAAAAAAACAGACAGTTATTAAGCAGGAACAACAACTGGCTGAGTGAGACAAAATCAGGTGGTAATCAGAATTTATGGATTAGTGAGCTACAAAGTATGTTTAAACTCATATGTGAAAATAAAGGCATAGATAAAGAAAAAGTGGAATCCCAAGACTTAGAATAGTTATTATTTGAGCACTTTCATAAGACTTAAAGTCATCACATATCATATAAACAACCAGCACCAAATACAGTTCTAAAATGTATCAGTGAAGGCTAAAACAGAAGGAAAGAGCTCACATACAAACACACACAGACTCACTCACAAGCACTGCAAATTTTACTTCAATAGCTGATAAAAAACACTAGAGAATCTTTGCCACCCTCCTCTATGATTAGCATGGGTTCCCCACTGCCACTCAGCATACTAACTTTCCTTGCATCCTTTTTCTTCTTTTTGGTCTATATACATCTAGCACGTTTTACTGTTCTATAAAATTGACTTACTCTGAATATAATTCATTTATAACTCTCAAGGAAGAAAAGGATTTAAAATTTTGTTCATTAATCTATGTACAGCAATTAGAAGAGCCTGTCATGTATAATACAATATGTAAATGTATGTTCAATCCATCTGCACTTGTTATTCCTTCTAGAGTCATACAGAGCAAATATTGAGGCCTACATCTAATTTATAGGAATCATAGTATATGACAATTTAAAGAAAAATATTGTGTAATTTATGCCACATCCTTTGTAGGGCATATTTTACATCTTTGTTCCTCAAGCTATAGATCAAGGGGTTCAACATGGGGATAACCAGAGTGTAAAATATAGAAGCCACTTTATCAGTGTCAAAGGAGTGACTTGACTTGGGCTGCACATACATAAATATCAAAGTCCCGTAGAACACTATGACCACTGTCAGGTGGGATCCACAGGTGGAGAAAGCCTTGTGCCTGCCCTCAGTGGAGTTCATCCTGAGAATGGCTATGAAGATGAGCAGGTAAGACACAAGAACTACAAGAAGGGATGAAATCAAATCAAAAGCTGCTAAGATCAGAATTATCAATTCAATCTCATGTGTATTTGAGCAAATTAAAGATAACAAGGGGAGACTGTCACAGTAGAAATGACTGATGACATTGTAGCCACAGAAGGACAAAGTAAAAATCTTTATGGTAACCAGAAGAGAAACAAATGTGCAGTAGAGATAGGGGATTGCCACCAGCACATGACATACCCTTTGTGACATGATGACCGTGTAGAGGAGAGGGTCACAGATGGCCACATAGCGGTCGTATGACATTGCTGACAGAATAAAAAGTTCACTAACGATGAACAGTAGAAAGAAAGCTAGCTGTATGGCACAAAAATAGTAGGAGATTGTATTCTGATCCACAACAAAATTTACCAACATCTTAGGTCCCACGGTTGTTGAATAACCAAGATCGGTGAGAGCCAAGTGTCTGAGAAAAAAGTACATGGGTGTTTGTAGATTGGAGTCCACCTTGGTGAGGACGATCATGCCAAAGTTGCCTACCACTGAGATCACATAGATGATGAGGAACAAGGCAAATAATGGAGCTTGCAGCTCGGGCCGATCTGTGATTCCCATCAGAATGAATTCATTCACCACTGTGAGGTTGTGCTTTTCCATCTCGGTTTATCAGAAAACCTATTCTGGATAGAGATATCAGCATAGTCAATGGTTCTTCTGTATTGCCACCTGGGAAATTTTTTAGAATGCAAAGCTAGTATAAATAAGAAATATACAAATTTCCCAATTTATAATATTTAAAAATAATCCCAAAATTAATAAATAAAAATATCCATAAGTAGAATCTGAGATAGAGCAGTCATTTTCAGTTGGGTTTGATTTCATTCATGAAACAACATTTTCCAATGTCTAGAGACATGTTTTTTGTCACCATTTGGATATGGGCTACCATGTGCAACTAATGGTTAGAAGCCAGTAAGTTTCTAAACATTCTATTGTAATCAATATTCAGCCCATCACATTATCCAGCCCAAAGTATCAATAGTGATAAACAGATAGATAGATATATGATAAATACATATAGATAGATATCTATATAGATATATAGACGTATGAGGTATGTCCAGTAAGTATCCAGTCATGTAACTATTCTCATTATATTAACAATGGCTGGATACTTTCCAGACAGACCTCGTAGATATATAATAGAAAGCAAACATTTTAAAGTTGAAAAAAATGTTAAAATGATGGCTGTTGATGTATAGATGATTACTGTACTATTTTTTAGAGTTTTCTATATAATTGTGATCATGTATAATCATGTTTACAAATTACATTTAGTAATATGGCATAATATAATTTCAGTTTTATAAAAATATTCATGCCACAAGTTCCAAAAATGCATAAAACCACCTACAGCAAACTCTTATCTCTAGTGGTAGAACAAGAGAGAATTTAATACAAATAAGAACACCATAACATATCACAGTGACAATTATTTTTATTTTTATAGAGAAAAGTACTAGGAGATATATATACATATATGCATACATATATTCTATGCTATATCTTATGTTTTATTCAAAGGATTACTTTGGACAAATAGTGTGAGTTATCTAAAACTTTTTATTCTCACATTCAACACCAACATATTCTTGCAGGGTTGTTGGGAAGGATGGGAGAAGATTAAATGGTTCCATGTGTCTATGCCACCTAGAAGTATTTCTCACATATGAAGTACATGGTGGTTTTCTGTTGTGGCTTGCTTTTGTTTTGGTGTCTTGAATTGTGACAATACCTTACCTGAAAGACTTTCTTTGAATATGTACATGTAAACTCTTCTGAATGTGAGTTAACTTCTTTGCCAGGACCACAATGATGCATAGGTGAGGAACAGGTCAAGTAGGATGTTAATGCTTACAACTTATCCCACTCTTTGCACCCCAACCCCACTCCATGACTATAATTAGGCAATCAATGTCTTATTGTTTTGGATTATTTATCTTGTATTTTTTTCACAACTATATTAATAACATTTTAATATAAATTATTTTGACATAAACTTACTTAACTATTACTCTTCCTCTAAGAGCATTCTCATTATAATTGAGATATGCTGAATTGTACGTAAAAAGTTAAATGTACTTTATCATGCAAAATCTTAGTAGAGTATGAAGAAATCTGAGCACACTGGGAGAAAGAATGATCATTGCCATTGGTTTTGTATAATGAAAATTCATAAAAATCCCCTCTTGTATAAGGAGATAAGATAGATTAAACAGAAAAATGACATAAAATCACTATGGGACACAATAACATAGAGACAAAATGAAATACACCAAAGATGATATATATTTTTTTCTGGCAGTGATTTGAGATGCTTCTGTGCATTTAGGGCAGAGAGACTTGGAACTATAATATAGCACATAATGCAGATAAACGTGCATAATCAAATAAACATGTATTTAAATTCCCTAAAAACTCACAGATTTAAAAGATTTCAGGGCAGGAAATGGAGGACATGTTAAGGTAAGAGAATTATTATTGGTTTAAAAATTATGAGCCCCAATGCTTCTTTATTTAAAAAAGAAGGGAAATTATATTGTTTACAACAGAAATTATGATGACGGCAGTTTCTGAGTGATAAGCAAAAATAAATACTTACAATTATATAAGATTACATATAAAAGTTATGTTTAATTTCAACTTAAATCAATTAAAATATTTCTTAGAAGATTGTGATCTCCTGTTATCCTACCTTGACGCTATGAACACATCTTTCCTATGTCAGAGATATACGAAGAATTGTACCAAGAGTTAGTAATATTAGAAAATATTTAATAAGTACTAAGAGTAATATTAGAAAATATTTAATAAGTACAATAAAAAGCAATATAAATCATGTATTTTGTTTACTTGTTTTGTATTATTTTTACAATTATGAGAGGCTAAAATATAATCACAGCTGGTAAGTACCTATTTTCTTCTTAAGTAAGGAAGATAAATGTATTTTCTCTCACCAGCTTTGGAGTTCTAGGGAAAGAACCAGATTGTTTTTTTCCATATTTCACTATCTTTGTTCAATATCAATTGTATTTTTAAAAACTATACTTTTTGATAAAATCATATCTGCTTTTTTGCAAATCCTACTGGAAATTGAAGTATATTATGAATTTTTTTGTATTTTACCATAAAACTGGATACTTAAAAGTCTCCTAATCTTCAAATACCTTACATCTGAATATAAGATAGAAATCACCTTTTTCCTCATCAAGATATCAGGAAAGAATCATATTTACATATTTATTTTAATAATAATTTAATATTAAATTTTAAGAGAGTCATAAGGAAGACTAAATAAGTATTTGAAAGGATATGAACATGAGTTATGAAATAACCATAGCTTTTTATTCTTTCATTTAAAAAAATACTCATATCCTTTTAATTATACTTCATTTGATGTCAGCTTCGGCCTCAATTAGAAAAAATTGTTTGTGTAAAACAAATATTTTACAGGAAAAGTACCATGATGGTGTTTTGAAGATACTTATGAATATTCAGCCCATCACACCATATAAAATATATGAAACTTTATATGAAGGAAAAAAGGGAAAGGACTTATTTCTGCTCAAGTATTATTGAGTAGTAGAAAGCCTAGAGACTTGAATAAGAAATGGTCACATTTTGCTACGGTTGTGCAATCAAATTAAAGTGAAACTTTACCATGTCATTGAATCATTGATATCTATAGCATAGGGCACCCCATGAAACATTCTATCCTTTTTTACCTGTAATGAAATCTCTGTCTTGCCTCTCCCATGTGTTTCTCATACAGCACAGTGATTACAATTTATGGATGTTTTCACCTTTTGAGATTCTCCCTGAGGAAATGCCAAGCAATTTGTTGATAACACCCAAACTATTTGTGAGAATAACACAATGCCTAGAGGCTGTCTGTTGTCAAGGGTAATTCATATTCACTAGTGTATTAGGATGCTGTAGATAGGATGTAGATATAGATATATGGGAAGGGTTATATTATGAGAAATTGGCTTAGGCAATGATGTAGGCTGATAAGAGTCAAGCTGGTGGTATAGTTCAATTTCAAACCTGAAGCCTTGAGAATCAAGGGATGCAGTGGGGTAGATCCTAATCTGAATCCAAAGGTTCTAGAATCTGGGAGGCCAATGTCTGATGGAAAGACAAAAAGGATGTCCAGGCTTGATGAGGGAACAAACACATCCTTCATCTGCCTTTAGGTTCCTTCCATTCAGGGCCTCAGCTGACTAGATTGATGCCAACCCCGTGGTATTCCTTATTCAGTCTACCAGTTCTAATCTCTTCCAGAAACAACCTCACATAAACAGAAATAATGTTTACCTGCTATCTGGACATCATATGTCCCAGTCAAGTTGACACACAGAATCAACCAATATTAATCTACTGCCTTGTAAACTTGGTCCCTGTATGCATCTCTTTAAACCGTACTTAGTCTCCAAATAACAAGAATAACACGGTCATAGTTCTGCTTTACATGATACATGATACAGGTATCCTGTGTACAAATGAAAACTCATTAATCCCTTGATCAGAAGAGGAAGTATATTCCTTGGGTGTTGTCTGCTTCTCTCCTGATATCCCTTGACTAAAATTCTATGATGTAAAATTAACAATATTCAAATACCAATATAATGTTCATCTATCTTATGGTATATGATAAGGGAATAAGAGAGGAAAGAAACTCTTTTCTTAATATATGTACACAAACACACACAAATATAACAAAATTTGTAGGAAATTCTCATTACAATTATAGTCCTCATTTCTGTAACTGTTCATGTGATTGTAGCTGGTATTTATAACTATCTTCTATTATCCATGCTATATTCCCTTTGCTTTTAGGAAGCACCTCAGCTGGTCATAGTTCTTTCCCTCATGGAGTGACCCAAATCTTTATTCCCGAAGGGTCTGGGCCATTGCTAGTTCTGCCTGGTTTGGGCTGCTGCAGTTTCCATTGGACTTAATCTCATGGCATAGTGATACCGAGAGATGGCCTGAGGGATGCTCTGTACTCTGGACTTGTTCTTCCTTATCTCCATTGTGAGGTAGTAGCTCACTTTCCCTTTGTGAGTTAGGATCAGTCATCTCAGCTACTGTAACTTGCTCCTTTGCCTGTTGATTCAGTGGACTGAAGAGCCCAAAGAGGCCAAGGAACAGTATTAAGGCCTAATTCAATGGAATAATTGGTGTGTCTCCCTGGTGCAAGCATTCATTCCTCTGAAACTAAGACCTGCAGGCCAGCAAAGCTAAAGTCAACAGAACAGGAAGCACCAAGTTTGCTAGTGGGGCACTACCGGTAATTGTAGATGGTGCCACTCCTATTTCCATCTCTTCATTTATAGAGCCCTAAATCCAAACTATGGGAATTTAAAAAGGTAAGATTCGACTATTGGCTATCTATATGAAGTACAATTTACTCTCAAATACATATATAAATTAGAAATAAAATCGTGGAAAATTATTCCATGCAAGTAATAATCATAAGAGAGTTGGAGTGGCTATATTAAAACTATAAAAAATAACTTTTCTAACAAAATAGAATATGCTACTATACAAGGAGAAATACTTTTTAAAGATTACAGGAGAATATCAGTAAATTTAGCAACTGTAAATTCATGTACTAATGACTCAGGAGCTCAGAATATCTGAAATAAAAACTGGCAGATAATAAATATAAAAGAAAAACATAATTTAACTTGGGATTCTAATATGTCTTAATTGTTTATAGGACAAATAAAGGGAAAATTGACAAGACTATAGAAGACCTGAGCAGTGCTATCTATAAGCTTGAGATGATTAAAATGTATAAAAAAATTATTAAGCAAACGATTGTTTAGGGCAGGCTTTCTCAACTCTGGCACTCTTAACTTTTTGGATTAGACAATATTTTATTGTGTGAGGGGCTTTCCTGTGGTTATTAATTGCAGGTTAATAATTGCAGGTTATTTCGCAGCATGTATTCTTCCTCCCTTCTAGATAATAATAATATTCCTGCATACCACCCTGTTATTCATGAAAATCAATCATATTTCCAGATATTGGCGAATGTCTTCAATGGGAAAACTCACTTCCAATCAAAACCACTAGTTTATAGTTCATTGTAGTTTAATTATAAAATGTTATTGGCTTTAACTTGGAATATATTATGTAAATTTAATTTCGAATATGTTATTAAAACATTCTATCTATATATTATTAAAGTGCTCTTATAATCATAAACTGGGTGTTCTAGCACCTTCGATTTTATCTATACTAGGCAACTACCTAGTTGTGGGGCTATCAAATGAGATGGTAAATTTTTAGAAGATGTTTTTTTATGTGAGAATTAGTATTTTATGTAAATTCCTTTGGTGCTTTCTACATATAAAATATGCTTCTAAGTGGAACTTGCTTACAAAGAATACAGACGATTTTATTTTACAGTGAACAGATCTTTATTGACTGACAACTAAAACCAAGGCACTCTACTAATTGTATCACTCTGCAGAAAACAGATCATGAAGGTAAGTCCACTTCTGTTTACTCAAGTTGGTTTCTTAATTTCCCGAACACAGAAGCCTGGTTTCTATCGATGATGACTTTTTCAAGGCAACTTTCACGCCCTTGTTCCTGAAGTTGAAGATCACGGGGTTCACCACGGGGTGGTCACTGTGGAGAAGACAGAGGCCGTTGTACCTGTGGCAAAAGAATGGTTAACCACAAAGTGGGGCGACTTCGACTCCAGATGATCCGTGAGGCCCAGGAGAATAAACTCCTTTTCTGGGTGCGATTTATCTGAGCCGTGTGTTTTCAGGCACATGGGTGAAGGGCTAGAGAGAGGCGTTACTACGTCCAAGTGGTATATTTATACTTTAATTTCTGTAAGTGTTGTTTTTATGTTTATTACCTTGTGAAGAGTTTTTGATCCAAACATAGGGGTTTTTAATATACTGGGATTCCTAGAATGGGATGAAGAGAATAAAGATATGTTTGTAGGAAAGGCATACTTCTTTTCACCAAACCCATTGTACATACTAAGATAGGAGCCACCAAATTAGCATGGTTTCTGTTCAAAAGTCTTCTACAGTAAGTCATTTACAATCATAATCGGATTTGCAAAAAGACTTTTGTTTTCATTGAACAAATATTGACATTAATAACATACAGTGAAATGAATCCTATGCAGTCCTTCCACTCTGACAAATTTGTCATTGGACCTGTGTAGACACAGCAACATGTTGTCTCCATGCTGCCAGAAATAAAGTTCTATGTTTTTGTATTTTAGTTTAATAATTTGTCATTTGCAAGTCACTATAGATTCCAGAATAATCTCATTTATGTTAATGCAAATGCTAAAAATAGCTAACTTTATGAAAAGCACAGTGAGGTGTTTAGTTGCTTCATTTTATCTCACTACACCTTGATGTAAAAATCATATTATCATGTCCATTTTACAGATTAGGAAGAGGATAATGATACACAACTACCTGAAACAAAGTCAGACAGCTGACTGCAGAACAGTTGGGATTCAAATTCATGTTCTGATTTGGGAGTGCACACCTTATTATTATGCTGTCAAAATAGCATATGTGTTTACTCTGTTGTTGAAAACATTTATTTCCAGATTTTTCTTGATAGAACACTATATAAACATCTTTATCTCTAATGCATGAACTTACATGATCAAAAGGAATGAGTCCTTACATAATCTTATGACATACTGCGTATTAGAATAAAATAAATTTTGCTTTCCAAGAGACTTAGAAATATATATTTCTTTACAAGTCAATTTATATCACTTTCAACTTCTTTTTTTATTTTATTAAAGAAACATATATGTTTCTTTATTCAATTATCAGTTTTGCATTAATTTGTTTCTACTGTATTTAAAGTTGGATACATTTCTATGACCCTTTTCTTATTCATTTTGATGGATTTTATATTGAATTATTGACTAAATAATGTTAAATGTCATAACGCTCTTCTTCCCCACTACTTTTTCTTTTCTTTATTTTCTCTTTCACCTTTATGTCTAAAAAATGGAAACAAAGCTATTTAGAAAAATGTTGTAAATTGCTCTATACACTCCTGAAATTTCAATGGGAATAAACATACAAGTAAAATAAGAGCCCTTTTTTTCACATTTTCCTTAGAATTTACACATACTATAGTGTATATGCAACTATAGCTCAATTTACATCTAATGGATACTTTCTTAGAAATGTGTCTCAATTTATTCATTCTCTCCTTCAATAATATATAGTGAGAACTATTAATTTCCAAATAGTACATACATACAGTGCAATGAAAGAACAGACAATAGACCAGACTGGAAAGAAACTAAACTTTATCTAACTTTCCTCTATTTTTCTGGTATCTTTTCCTGTCAATTGTTTTTCCCACTTCTCAAACACAAAACTTTGAAATGTGTGTACGTATACAAACAATTTGACTTTGGTTTCAAGGGAGATAACACATCATATTTGAAAGAGTACATGAAAGGTATTTTGTCTAATTTTTAATCCAATTATTTATTTTTCTTCCTATCGAGTTATTTGAGTTCCTTATACATTCTGGATATTTATCCCTTGTAAAATAAGTTTTCTACCATTCTGTATATTTTCTCTTCATTTTGTTGCCCATTCTTAAACTAGGGCCATTTATCAAGAATTCTGTAATAAAATAAAGGAAACAATGCCCAGTATCCACTAAAAGATTTGTCACAATGTTAGTCTAACTGATAAAATAAAATGTTAGTCTAACGGAAATGATTCATATTTATTCTATTTAAGTTACAAAAAAACCCTTTGGATAATTTATCAATTAGTAGAAATAATTTATTAGCCAAGAATTTCTTTTACTAATTTTACCTGTTCTCACTATCTGTGCAATGGGTAAAGACATTCCTACTGAAAGAAAGGATTGAGAGATGATTTTATTGATTTCAGACTCCTCTTATATGGTGGAGGATTCTGAGCAGTGTGTTGCTTTCCATAAAATTATTTCAGCATAATAATGACACTCAAAGGCCATGGGAAACTTACTGAATTTTAATTATTATCTAGGTTCGCTCAATTGATTAATAATAGATTGAGACTCTAGAATGGCTTTTAAGCAAATCCAACATAAAAGCATATTCAGTGATGCTACTCTGTGTCTTCTACTTAAAAATTGTAATAATGCTATTAATTGCTATCAAATAATTCAGCCATATTCAAATTCTATTTGAAATATATATCGATAGTCCATACACACTTGGTCATTCAAACAATATTAAGAAAGACTTGGGGAGTTGTATTTTAAATATAATTGTCATTTCAATTTTGCTAACTTATCTGTAAAAGGGATTTTAGTCATTTTTAATTATAGTTTTTCAAGGTGCAGTAATTCACCCTACACAACTATACCCAGGAAGAAACAACAACAAAAAAAGGAAGCAAAAGATTTGAAAAGATTAACTTTACTTCTCTCATCCATATATTGTTGCTCCACCAAAGTTAATTTTTAAAAAATGGATATCTGTATTAATCCTGGAAATATTTTTTTTCAAACTGGGTACCCCCTAATTTCTGGGCAAAGTTCATGAAAGATGTCTGTGTTTCTGTATTACCATCACAACTCCAAGAGCTTTAATTTATTATTTTAATTCGATGCCCTCCAAATACTAATATTTTTATTTCCCACCATTGCTTATAAATATGTAACTCATCCACCCACACTTTTCTTTCTCTTACATAATGGCAGCTTATATTAGTGATCTCTCATTTACCTAATGATTTCTAAAATTACATCAATCTACAGGAAGAACAGGGATATGCCATGAATTTCTTGAAAGCATCCTTTACATCCTTGTTCCGCAGGCTGTAGATCATGGGATTCAGCATAGGGATCACCAGTGTGTAAAACACAGAAGCCACTTTGTCAGTATCTAAGGAGTGATTAGTTTGAGGTTGCACATACATGAATAGCATTGTCCCATAGAAAACTGTGACAGCCATCATATGTGAACCACAGGTGGAAAAGGCTTTTTTCCTTCCTTCTGATGAATGTATCCTTAGAATGGACAAAACTATGTTGAAATATGATACTAGAACAGTAATCATGGATAAAACCAAATTCGTTGCTGCAGATATAAAGACGATTGTTTCTGGTAAGTAAGTATCAGAACAGGACAATGCTAAAAGAGGTGCAATATCACAATAAAAATGATTGATTACATTAGAAAAGCAGTAAGACACAGAGAATATACAGGGTGAAACCACAATAGCTGTAGAAAAGCCATAGAGGTATGTGAGGGACACCAGCAGAAGGCAGATCTTGCGAGATACCACCACCATGTAAAGCAGGGGATTACAAATGGCCACATAGCGGTCATAGGCCATCACAGCTAGCATGATCACCTCTGATACAATGAAAAACAGGAACCCTCCCAGTTGGGTGGCACATTCATAGTATGAGATAGTTTTTTTCTTTACTAAAAAATTGACCAGCATTTTAGGGGCAATGATGGTAGAGTTGCCAAAATTTATGATAGCCAAATGTCTGAGAAAAAAATACATGGGGGTTTGAAGTCGAGAGTCAACACTGGTGAGGGTAATGATGCCCAGGTTCCCTGACACAGTCAGCCCATAGATCAGCAGGAAGACCAGGAAGAGGGGAATCTGGAGCTCTGGACGTTCTGAGACACCTGTGAGAATAAACTCAGTGACCCGGCTGAAATTTCCAGGAGCCATGTAGGAGTTTGGGAATTCATCTGTTTGGGCCAGAAAAGAAGACATGTTTACAGACTTTAAGGAGTTATTTTCTAAGACTGCCAGAAAATTTCTAGGATGGCAAGGGGATTTTCTTGGGTGAGATCCTCAAGTCATGTATTAATGTAACACAGTTTTTAAACTTAAGGTTCTATGTCTAATGAATGAGACTTGCAATCATAATGGAGAGGAAAAAAAAAAACAAGTGTGGAAATTAAGTATAGTAAGTTAAATAGATGCTCCAGCGTCATGCAACATTTTTAGGATTTACTCCCTTGCAATCTAATGGAATTATAAATGAGTTCTTAATTTGGAAACATGTGGAATCAGGACTTAACTGATGTCTTTTGCACTGAGCAAGCGAAAGGCTTGACGAATGTGTGTCCCCAAATAATCCAAGGGCTACTTTCAGTACCTTAGTCTGAGACTTCTTGCATTTTCAAAAACAGATGATTCTAGGTACTATCTTATTTCTATTTTTAAAATTCTATCCTTCTATAACATGCATTTGCAAACTCCATCATCCATGTCTGTCACCTGCTTTTTATCACTTTCCATTTTATTAACTTAGACAAAAATACATGGGGATTTGTCATCAGATCTATTTTTACGTTACTGATTCTCTTTTTATCTTTCAATAAATATCATCAGTGAAAATGTTATCATCTTTGTATTTCCTTGACATTACACTTTACTATATACTGTTTCCTATTCCTTCCCTGTCATTACTTTTTTTCTTCTTATCCCACAAGTTGTACAATTTTTATATTATTTCCATTGTTTTTATTTTTCATCAGTATTTTTACTAATAAAATGTTATCTTTGATTCATAAAATATATCTGATCTTAATTTTAGTTTAACTTTTAAACGTTTTAAAATTTTTATTTGTTGTAATTAAAATAAACATTCTTATTTCATAGAGTTTCTATGGCAATTATATCGCATACATTTGCTATAGATTCAGCATGCTATTTTAATATGGCTGAATATTTTCTTAAAGTTGTTTATTTTAAGGAATATTGTCTGCCTCTAATTAAGTCAATTGGAGTCAGTTCGCAGTCATAATTGATAGTCCAGTGGTAAGAACCTGGCCTAAAGAAGTTATGTCATAGTTTCTAACATAAAAATTTGTAATTGTATTCCAGACAGTCAAGACTATGTCATCATCCATGTCTAAACTTTAAAAACCCAGAGCTCTTGACATATTCTTTTTTTTTTTTTTTTAATTTCTTCTCTAGCCCAGGTTCTGGTCCAAGACATTTTCTTTCCTTCTGAAAAGGATAGAATAGAAATAAAAATAAATAATACTTCTGCAGTGATAAAAAAGAATAAAGTGGTAATATAAAAAGAATCAGAGAAATAAGATCAAAATGATTCCTAACATTGTTGAATGCCTGATATGCTTCTTTTTGACACCAAACATCTTTCTTTACCTTGGTATCTGTGAATCATATTATTAACATTTGTCACCTATTTACTGAATTTCTGCTTTTTGGCAGAAAATGTTCAAGCTTTAAATTAATGACTTGTCCTTCACAGCATGAATAAGCTATAACAATGATACAGAAGAGACAAACATGTTAAAATTGTATAAACAAGGTAATTGTAAGTTGTAATATGTAAATGAATAAGAAGTTATGGTGGGATAACCTAGGGCAGTGATTTTACAGGGAACATTAGGGAAAGCTTTCTGAGAAAGTGGCATTTGAAATGAAACCTAAAGATTGAGAAGGGATCAGCTATATAATGAATCATGGAAGAACATTCTAGGATCTCAGGCAACAGGGAATTTTTTGAAAACGCTGCTCTGCAGTAGAAATGTGGCATTTGCCACATTTGTCCTTAATGCCTGTGAATCACTACTTCTCATGATCTCCCGATCATACATCTTTCTTTTACAAAAAAAGCTTCTGGCCATTCTGAGTGCTCATAAATACTTTATGGTGAGTCATCAAAAGAAACCCAGCAGACAGAAGAATACAAACGAATATCAAGAACAAGAACTCAAGAAAACTCTTTCTCTGCCAGGCAAGATTCTAAGCACTTTGCAGATATTAACTCATATGAGCAGCACAATAACTCTAGGAAGTAGATAGTAACACTTTCCCTACTTAAGAGACAAGGAAACTGAAGCAGGGATACTTAATGAAGTTCACTCAGATTATAAGTGGCGGAGGCAGGGTTCAAATAAAGTCATTCAGTCTTCAGAATGTGTTGTCATAAACACTATAGCGTGCCACTTCTCTATTAAGAGTACTCTGTGTAGATAGGAAATGAATGTGATCTATGTTTTGTAGACAAAGATCCTCATTAAAATAGGTGACTGAAGCTTCAAGTTAATTTGAAAACTAAGGTGGTATAAATAATGAACAACACAGAATACTGGAGACTGTATAACAGGTCTGTCCTGCACACTAATCGAATGAAGGCAGAACAGTATATTTGAAATGAAAAAAACAGTTTTTCAGAGTACAGGGACCTTCAAGATGTTTGGTGATAACCTAGTTTAAGCTATATGCCCTGAGAAATTTTCTAAGGCCAATGTTTTTACTCACCTTAATGAAGAATCTGCTTTGGCTTTCTACATTTTACTCCTCACAGGTTGTTACAAATAGATTTAAGTTTTTCTCTACTCCCTTGAGATTCATTATGTGGGTGTTTTAATCTGATTCAAGGGTAAATTACACATAATTAATTACCCAAGGGAGAATGCTTTCTATATATGTTAATTATTCTTAGAATGTTCCATTAGGAAAAGTCAAAATATTTCAATCTAACTGAATAAATAAATTATGCAATATAACTAAATATTGAAGATAATGCCTTTGTCAGCATCTCAGTTACATGATATTATATACATATTAGATATACCTCTGCATACTCACAGAGACATCCAATTCTTGAGTAAATGAAAGAATGATTTATTTGAAAATCTTTATCTTAATAAAATCTAACAAATGAGATTGTCGATACATTTTTTTAAGTTCTTTAACTTCCTCTTCTCTTGGAATATCTAAATGCCACATTCAACTTTCACAAATCAAGTAGGTATAGTACATCAATTTAATTCATAGAATTTAATGGTGTAAAACACAAAATTCCAGGAAATACCAGTTAACAAAGTAAATACTGAGTTGAATTTTTCCTCCAGTATTTATTTTTCCAAAGTAAATACTGAGTTGAGTGTATTTGAAGGCATCAGCTGTCAGTGGCCATAATAGTGTCATAGTCAGAAGACAGGAGTAATGCAAAATTACAAAATCCAGGTGATTATCAAAATCAAAGACAATTCATATCCACTCACCTTCAGTGGAGAATCAGATTTTCTTCTAAAAAATTACTTTTTCTTTGCATAGGAAGAATTTATAGTTTTACTCCTTCTTTGTGATGTTCCCTGAGGAAATAGTACATAATTCATTCAGAAAATTATGTACAAATCAACTGAGAGGCTTAAAAATTACTTTGATGACATCCTACATATTCTACTGTGAGGAAGTATAATGGACAATTCACAAAAAGAAACAAAAGAGCATAAATGATCTGAACAGTTCTGTGGAGACTTAAGTCAAAAATACTTACACACAGACAAATGTTATAGTAAAAATCAAAAATAATTTGATACCAGCTTTATCCCTATAAAATAGGGAATAGTTAAAATTGCATTTATCATATTTGATGCTTGGCATATTAACATTTTCAAGATATATAAATTGTTTTCATGTTACCTACTGAATTATTTTATGTTATATTTTCACATTTATTTTTAATTTTATTTACTATGTATAATAAAAATTAATCATATTGTAGGATTGATTTATTTAATACATTGAAAAGAATGACCTTGGATTTAGATTGACTATGAATATCACCAAAAACAAATCAATAGATTCAGGCTGCATCATATTTACTTGATTTTAATAAAGAATACAAGATAGATGTAACAGCACTCATTAGTGAAACTGTAGTAGATGTCTACTGACCTTCAACATCTACTGTATGGTTTCTTCAGTTTTAGCTCTTGATAGTCACAGAGCTTCCTCATATGTTTTGTACAACACAACCTGCTGTGAAATGGATTTCTATTTATAATTATTTGGAAGTGTATTTCTATTTACCTATTTTTCCACATATCCCCTATAAATTCATTGAGTTAATTCTGGATGTGATAACCATCAAGAAGAGATCTTCTGGTGCCCCTGAGGGTAGAAGTAATAATACAAATCAGCTGCTATGTCAATGCTTATATTTTTTCTTTTTTTAAACCCTAAACTTTTCTTTTGTCATTAGCTCTTTCTCAAATATTCCTTAGACATTTTTAAAATTTTTATTATGGCAGTTTCTACAATATTTTATGCACAAAAGTGGATATATTAACATGGTGACCATTCATAGAACCCACATCGTTAAGTGTGAAGTTGGGCACGTGGGCACGTGAGCACACACACACATACACACACATTTGTGAGTGAATGAGAGAATTAAATCCTAGAAGAAAATATTAGGATATATTTATTCATATAGCATCCATTAACTGAGAATATAGTAGTTGAATATATAATTTTGCTGGATATATAATTATAGATTCATTTTAAGATAATGTCTTATGTAACTTCCAGGGTAATAGTTTTAAGTCATTTCTTTATCTATTTACTATGTATCTTTAAAGTACAGTTGTCCTTAAGGATGAGTGCCTTCTGATTACTCTAAAGATCATTATGTGTATTCTTGTAGTTTTAATCCAGTAGTTAGTTTTCTCTTTGGTTTCCTTTAGAGTAGGCTCTATTATGATGTGTATAAATTCAGTTATCTATTATTCTTCAATGTGTGATATGCTATTATTATCTATCAATAAATATTCTTTCATGTATTATATTTTAATTTTCAATATTTTTAATATTTTGAATACTAAATAGTTATGCCTTTGTATAGGATGCATGTGATATTTTGATACAAGCGTATAATGTATAATGATCAAATCTGGATAATTTGGATATTAGTCATCTCAAACATTTATCATTATTTTGTGTTGGGGTCATTCCACATCTGTTCCTCTAGTTATTATTAAATATACAATGAATTTTTGCTAACTATAGTTGCCCAATTTTCCTATTGAACAGTAGACCTTATTCCTTCTATCTAACTGTATTTTTGTACCCATTAAGCAATTCATCTTTATTCCTCCCCTCCCCACTAATGTTCTCAGCCTCTGGTAACTACTATTATATCCACTACCTCCATGGGATCAATTATTTTAGCTCCCTCATATGAATGAGAACATGAGACATTTGTCTTTCTATGCTAAGTTTTTGACACCCATCAAGTAGAAAGTTTTCTCAACTTTTTTCCAGCAAGAATTGTGTAAGTTGAGCCAGTTAAGATGTCTATGGTGTTGGCTGTTGTTTCTCCTGTTAATTGTTTGTCGTCTTGAGTTACGGCACAGAGGAGATGATATTTTTCCTTGCCAATTCCCATGGATAATCTGCCACTGTGGGCATCATCTTCAACAGCGTCTCATTTCTTCTTAAAACAACTTATCCATTTGTAAACTGCTGATTTCTTTGGGACGTTGTTCCCATAAACTTTTTGTAAAGCATCAATGATTTTACTATTCTGCTACCCAAGCTTAAGTATAAAATTGATGTTTGTCCTTGCTTCAAATTTAGCAGAATTCATGTAGCTCTGATAGGGGCTCTTTTCACACTGATATCTTATTCTTCTTAGTGCCTCAGACTAGATCCTGTTCAGACATGATATAACAAGTTAAGATGAGTATATTTTGCCGCAATAATTTTTGAAATCCTTGCATAATTTTTCATAATATACATTTTCCATGAATTTTTGGAAGACCTCTCCTATTCCTTTGTGTATATATACAAAATTTTCATCATCATTTCTTCTATTGGTGGACACGTAGGTTGTAGTTTCATCTCTTGAAGTGCCATTTGGTTATTTTTAAATTTTTCATTTCTCTCATCACATTATTAATGATTTTGATAAATGATTAGGTATAGGTAAAATATTCATAATATCTATTTTAAGTCATCTCCTAATTCTGTAGGTAAAATATTTATAATATCTATTTTAAGTCATCTCCTAATTCTGTAATCACTATCATTTCAGAATCTATTTTAATCATCTACTAGATGGAGCCACATATTACTTCTTTATCATATGTCTAGTATCTGTGACTTAATGCTGAATATTGTGAATTTCTTGTTAATGAATTGCTGTGTTTTGTTTTCCTAAAAGAATGTTAAGTGTTTTAAACAAGGGTCAGTTGACTCTGTTTGAGATTTGCTTTAAGTTGTAGGAGTAGGGGCCTAAGGTAGATTTTAGATCTGAGATTTTTCTCAGATGTCCATGTCCTTAACTAGGACTCAATACACAATTTGGCTTTTTTGGAATGCTAATGTCTTACTCCCCTGTGGTGTGGTCTGGAAATTGTTCAGCTAATAATTCTCTGATCATTATTTTAATAAATATAGGCATTTCAAGATAGGAACCTATAATTATTGTTCAGCCAGAAAACAAGAGGAACTATTAATAAAGCAAAAGATGAACAATATGCATCAAATGCTATGACATTTAGAAAACAAATAGCAATGAGCCAGAAAGAAGTCTGTTATCCACAATTACTTTTAAGGTACATGGATTAAACTCTTCATTAAAAGGCAGAGATGGCAGAATGGATTTAAAGGAAAAACAACAATTTGGTCTAACTAAATGCACTCTGCAAGAGATTCTTTTTGCTTATATTTGTTGTTATATATTCAGAAAATTAAAAGAAAACAAAATTAGAAGGATATCTTTCCAATAAAGAAAAAAGAACTATCAGAATCAAACTTATACTTTACTGATGTGGACGTTCAAAAGTATTTCTATGGGAAGAAATATGATGTACTATGAAATCACTAAAGGAAACACTGAATCAAGACACAGAGATGTTGATAAAGAAATGACATTTAATTGAGATCTAAAGTATGATGGTTAATTTGGCTAAATATAAGGAAAGTGATTTGTCTTTGCCTTCTAGTTAGTATTTACTCTGGGACAAAAAAATAATATATTATTTAACAAAAGTATTATCAATTGACATTGGCCTATGTCATTTGCTTTTATAACAATACTCCATACATTGATAATTAAACACAAAATTTGCATCAATTCTTAAACACCCTGTGGAAGGCATTTTTTACCTCTTTGTTCCTTAAGCTGTAAATCAAAGGGTTAAGCATAGGGATCACTAATGTGTAAAACACAGAGGCCATTTTATCAGTATCAAAGGAATGAGTGGATTTGGGCTGCACGTACATAAAGAAGAGAGATCCAAAGAACACAGTCACCACTGCCAGATGAGAACCACACGTGGAGAAAGCTTTCTTCTTCCCCTCTGCAGAACGCATTCTAAATATGGCTAACAGAATCAGCATGTAAGACACGAGGACCACCAGGAGGGAGGAAATCAGATTAAATGCTGAAAATAGTATGATCAACAATTCTATTTCGTGTGCATTTGAGCAGAGCATAGGTAACAAGGGAACATCATCACAATAGAAATGGGTGATAACATTAGAGCCACAGAAGTTCAGTGTAAAAATCTTAATAGTGAGCATCAGAGCCTGAAAGGTACTGTAGAGATATGGAATGCCCACCAGCACGTGGCAAAGTCTTGGAGACATGATGACATTGTAGAGCAGAGGGCTACAGATGGCCACATAGCGGTCATAAGCCATGGCTGACAGAATGAAAAGTTCACTAATAATGAACAGAATGAAGAATGCCAGCTGTGTAGCACATGCAGAATAGGAAATGGTATTTTCGACCACAACAAAATTTACCAGCATCTTGGGACAAATGACAGTGGAATTACCAAGATCAATGTAAGCCAGGTGTCTTATAAAAAAATACATAGGTGTATGTAGCTGGGAGTCCAGTTTGGTCAGAACGATTATGCCCATGTTGCCCAGCACTGTGGTCACGTAGATGATGAAAAAGACCCCAAAAAGTGGAAGCTGTAGCTCAGGCCGCCTTGTGACTCCCATCAGAATGAATTCAGTCAGCACTGTTAGATTCTGTTGGCCCATTTAGTCAATTAATCCCTTCAAAGAATAGACAGAGTTATTGTTAATTAGGTGTTTTATATAGTGTCTGCTAAACAAATTTTAGTATATATAGACAGATTGTAAATTTTTATTTGTAATGTGGATTAGAAACATAATTTCTACATTTTATTTGAAACAAAATAAAAGGCAGAATTTTATACTTTTCAAAAAGAGGAATTCATATGAAGTATATGTGCACTGATATGACATAGATTAAAATGTTTCAGCAGATTTTGCAGTATATATCTATTAATAAAAAATACATATGGATATTATCAATAATATAACATTATTAGATGTTATTTCATTTGCAAAATGGCATCTTCCATCTAAGAATTCTTATTTAATTTTGATATACTTAAACACAGACTAGGCATAGATTATAATAAAAGAATGAATGTTAGAATTAGAGTCCCTCATTTGGCCTTTCAAAGTCTGTGATGGGACCTTATGCATGCACTCACAATGTGCATTTGGAAATGTAAGATATAACCATGACCAATTAACCCCATTTTCTCTCTTCATTCCAACTTCTGCTTCATCATAATTCAACCAGTATCAGGGTGTTTGTCATGTCTGCAAAAATTGTGGGATCCAAGTGAGGTAGGATTCAATTAGTACTTTGATGTTCAGTGGATATATTTGGATAGTTCAAAAATAGTTAATTGAATAATGCTATCTATTCTGATTTTAAAAGTCTTCTCAAAATACTCTTATTACTCATATGCTGGAGATGTGTTTGAACATTATTGATGAACATATTATATTTATATTTTTTATGTTAATGTCCATGAGATTGTTTACTACTGAGATTTTAATTTTTTGCCATTCTAAGTAAATATGCATATTTATACATCAACTTGCATATATAATTTTATCTAAAGAAAACAAATTGTTACAAGGTTAAAGACACACATGATCTGTATACATTCCTGCAAAGATATATAGTTTAAATCAATATCCAGGGATTTTGATTATTTAGTTATATATACATTTACTCCTCTAATGCTATAGTCTATAAACCATTTAAAAATTATTTGATCACTTATGGCATCATATATTATTAAATGTCAGTCAATTTCTAGAATTGTAGAATGCAGTATTCAAAGAGAATAAAAATACTGTGATCTAAAATATTTCAGCGAAAAATACTTCCCCTTTGGTTTAATCAAAATTATATGAGAAGTCAATAAAAGAAAGTGAAACAGCACTGATTAAAGGTAGTGAAGGTGATTTAATCTTATCCACTTGAATTCAGGAAATCTGTAAATCTTTCAGACTGATTATCAGTTGGGATAGTAATTGGATTTCAAAATATTCAGTCAGATAAAATGCGGTATTATATAACAGAACAGAATGCCAGCTTTAGCTTGCACAGCTTTCAGGTAGAAACTTCTGGAATCCCTCCTGAAGGTCCAAACCTACATTTTGGAGCAGCTGCAATCCACAGCCACTTTGTGGCAGCTAGTAGCAATTCTATGAATATGCTCACTATCAGGAAACATTTTGCCAACCAAATCCATAGACTGGGGACAGGGAAGGAGATTATTAGCCTCTTCTATCTCTTTTTCCTAGATGAAGCTGTCTGCTGTTTCTCCATTGAATTCCAATCCCTTTTCAGCTTTCATTTTCTCCCCCAAATAAGAACCAGAGCCTATTCAATCTTGAAGAACTTATCTTGAATTAGCAATGCTACAGGACCTGCTAAGATACAGTTTATGGTAGAATATGAAATTAAGTGGACTAAGAATGGAGTTCAGAATTCCAGTAACAATCCCACTACTTTGAAATACGTTGCAATTTTAAAATATTTGACAATTAAAATAATTGTTAATTTTTTTTTAGTGTTTATGGAAACAATATACATTTTCACTGTCAGTTATTACCTCTTCTGAAGATTTTTTTTTACCCTACCCAATTCTTCTTGTGAGAAAAAGAATATTTCTAATCCATTCTGAACATGCTATGCATATGTTTTAAATACCTCCATTTAGTGCTAACCAATAGAAGGTACAGGATACAAAAAGTGTGCAAAAGAATAACTTAATTTCCAATCTTTAGACACGATAAAATATTTTAGGAATTATATAGGTTTCAGGCTTTCTCAGTAACTCCATAACTTTAAATGTTTTAAATGTTAAAAAATGTTTTTTAAAAAAAATCTATTTAGTTTCCAGTCTAAGCAATCAGTTTGCAATGCCTATGGTTAAAATCAGTTGTAAGTAACCCAGTAGGAAAACCAAACAAACTAAAAAAAATGCATGTTTATACATGTGATATCATCTAGAAATTATTTGAAGCTTATAAAATATTGCATAAAGTAATTATATTATAACATTCTTTTTGAAATATTGCATTGCATATGGTCATAGTACTTCTTGTTTATCTGAAATTTAAATGTAACTGGGCATTTTCCATTTTGATCTGAAAACCTTAATCTTAGCAGGTTCTAAAATATTTCTCTTCATTTGCAATATCCAAATTCTACTATCTCCTCTCATTAATCAGTAGATCTAGGACATGTGTTAAACCCATAGGAGAGTGCCTGAGCAACATAACACTACAGAGAACTCCAATTATCAGGGAGACACTAAATTTTTGTGCTATATTTGAACGAATCAACTGTCAGTGGCCATATGAATTCCGGAGTATTGGGAAATTTACCCTTACCCAGGTAATAATCAAATCAAAGACAATTCTTATTGACTCACCTTTAATGAAAAATCAAATTGTCTTACCCCAAATGACTCATACTTTTTCTTTGGGTAGAAAGAATTTATAGTTTTCCTCCTTTGTGGTGTTCCCTAAGGAAATGGTATGTAATTCATTGAGATCATTATGCCCAAATCATCTGAGAGGCTAAGAGAAGGTGCCTTCATATGCCTGCTAATTATCCAGTGCACCATACGTATTCCTCAGTGAGAAAATGTAAGGGATAATTCAAGGGAAGGAGCAAAACAACATAAATGTTCTGAACAGTTCCATGAACCTACACTGAGTCAACAAAGTAATAACAAGAAATACTTCATCATACTGCATGTATCAGCTTCATCTTAGTAAAACTGGAACCGTTCCAAAGTCATGGCTAAATTATATGTGACATTATCATTATCACATGGAATTTACCCTTCGAATGTATTATCTATATTAAAATATGTAGTAGGCACTGGGTTAAAATAAATTCTTTATCCCATTCATGTGTGATAGATACTACCATTCTCATATTCAGAAGAAAAGGAGCTCAGATAAGGTATGTAATTTTCCAGAAGTCATGTGATTGATAACTAGAATATTTGCAATTAGAGCCTCATCTCTAAATGATTGACATGTATATATTAATAGCTTGTCCTTTCATATGGCAAAGCCATACTATTGTTGTAATACAAGAGGCAGCTACAATGACCACCTAACTGCAGCATTGCTTGAGCTCACACCACCACCGGATAATGTTTAATACAACTTTCTCTGTAGCATTTTATATTACCATCGGCTATGTATCAAAGTGCCAATTTTTTCCACATACCTCTTGTGTATAGGGTGTTTTTTCATTTTTTTTTTAGTAATTATTGGTGTAAAATGATATTTCACAGAGATTTTAATTTTCATTTATCTAAAGACTAATGATAGTGAATACTTAGTATTAATTCATCATTCATATAAGATGTTGTACACCTCTCCTCTTCTCTATTTATAATCTTTTACAATGTATACATAGGGAAATTATATCATACTCCATAAATATACATAGTTATTTATTTGTTAAAATAAATAAATAATGAAAAAGGAATTGAGGGAAATGTATGTAGAGTGGAAACATGGATCTAAATTGCACCAATTGATGGGTCTTAAAAAGTATTAATATTTCATATGTACATATTACATAATAACTATATCAATATATAGAACATTTTCAAGAACAAATAGAATTTCCTCATGCTTCATACCCCCATGGGTCACTTCTATCATGAGGAGATTTTCCTCATACCTTAATCTGCGAACAGCATCCTCCCACCCATAGGCAACTGAATCCTATGGCTAGACTTATTTTTTCTGTTCTAGAATTTCACATAAATGAGATCACACAATACATACTCTTTATCTCGCTTCTTTCACTCAACATATTGTTTTTGAAATTCATCCATATTGTGTTTTTATGCTGCATAGTTCATTGCATTAATATACCACTTTTCTTTAACCATTTCCTACTGATGACTATTCGAGTTATTATAAAAAGTCTAATATAAATACTTTTTATAAGTATATTTGAGGACATATGGAATAATTTCTCTTGTTATATACCTAAAAGTAGAATTACTGGATTTCATGGTAAATGTGCATTTAACTGTAGAAGAAAATGCCAGATTTTTAAACTTAGTGTAGCATTTTATATTGCCATTGACTATGAAAGTCCCATTTTTTTTCCCACATCCTTGCCAATCCTTGTTGTTTATAGGGTTTTTCTGTCATTTTTATTTTAGAAATGATAATTGGTGGAAAATGGCATATCAAAGAGATTTTAATTTCCATTTATCTGAAGATTAATGATAAGATTAATGTGTACATTTGCATTAACATATCAATCATTCATATATTTTCTTTTGTAAAGTGTCTAAAGTTTTGCTCATTTTTAATTGGATTGTTTTTCTTTTTCTTTTTTTTAATGTTTATATGTGTTTGAGATGAAACTGCTTTTTTGTAGATTTTCTTCTGCAAACTTTATTGTTTGATGTTTATATTGACTTCATTGACCCAAGATCCTGCAGTGATACAAAGCAGAATTTGCTGCCATAAGAGAGAGAGACAGCAGAAAGCACTCTCCAACCAAAGACCTCCACAAATACAAAATAGATTTTGATACAGAGGATATAGTAAATAGAAGAAACCAGAAAGCTATGGAAGCCATAACCCTATGTACATCTAACCCTAGTATGACTAAGAAGAAGAAAGAGAACTAACAACATCTCTTCCCACATTGCTCTGATTTTCCTGTACATTTGAATGTTAACAAAGTTTGGATTCTATCATGGACACTGGATTTTATCGTGGATATTATGCATTGAAAATGTCTCTGATTTTTATTATATTAACAACATTCATTTTACTTATTATTTTTCTAGAATAATTTTAAGAGGAAATTAATGGCTTGATTCAGACTGCAAACTCTGTCCTGTGGTTGGTACTAGAAATATCACTTTATATGTTTAGCCTTCTCTAGGCTATTATAATCTACTCACATTCTATACATTTCAAGTAAGTCAACTGGATAGAATTTGTACATAAATTACGCATCTTCTTTTCCCAGGCTGTGTCTTTTTTTCAGGATTCAACCAATTGTTTCTGTGGCTGTTTATAAACTGTCTTCTTTTTCTTTAGCTCAGAAAAATGGTGGCTTATATATGAGATTTCTAACTGAAAGATGACGATCTATTCTGTTCCTCAAAATAAAGATTGTAAAAAATGAGAAAATCAGGCCGAGCGCAGTGGATCACGCCTGTAATCCTAGCACTCTGGGAGGCTGAGGCAGGAGGATCGCCTGAGCAAGTTCGAAACCAGCCTGAGCAAGAGCGAGACCCTGTCTCTACTAAAAATAGAAAGAAATTAATTGGCCAACTAAAAATATATAGAAAAAATTAGCCGAGCATGGTGGCACATGACCACAGTCCCAGGTAATCTGGAGGCTGAGGCAGAAGGATTTCTTGAGCCCAGGAGTTTGAGGTTGCTTTGAGCTAAACTGACGCCACCACACTCTAGCCCCGGCAGCAGAGTGAGACTCTGTCTCACAAAAAAAAAAAAAAAAAGAAAAGGAAAGGGAAAATCACCCACTCCTTTAACGACAAAAGTCTTTCAGAATTTACCTGATTTGGGTATTTCTCTAAGACATTCAGGATTCTTTTTTTCCCCTAACATTTGTGATGTTGTTCATCTTATCAAATATTACGTGGTCATTACCAGATACATTAAGTTTTAAATTACATACCTGACTAATTTAGAATAGCGTTTTATATTTTTCTAGTGTATTGAATAGGTTGCTCCATTTCTTTCTGGCTTGCATTATTTTTGTCCTGAAATATGTGTTAATTCTTATCTCTTTATTTCCTTCTATATGTGATGTATTTTCCACAAGCCTTTCAAATTTCAAAATACTTAACCCTCATTTTTTTTCCTTGTCTTTGTACTTAAGTGGATAGTGTCTATTGTCCCATTTTCAAACTCACTATGCTATTTTTCTGAAATGCCTGATATGCATTCAAGAAATGAACAAGGTAATGTTTATTTCTGATACTACATTTAGCCCTAGTAACTCACTCAGTTTGTTTATCTATCGAAATTTCTCTCTTTAATATTCCTGTTTAAGTTTAAATTTATGTAATTATAGGTTAATGTTAAGACAATGTCTTATGACTTATGTCTTCCAAGATATTAGTTTTCAATCATTTCTTCACCTGTTTATTATGTATCTTTAAGCTATGGTTGTTTTTAAGGATTTCTCTTTATCATCTATTTCCAGAAATTTGATTAGGATTTTCTTTCCAGAAATTTGATTAGGATTTTCTTTGGTGTAATTTCATTCCTGTTTACCCTGTATGGAGTTATTTTAGCTTATTATATCTCTGGGATTATAAGTTTTTTAAACAATAAATTTTGAAAATTTCTGTCCAGCATTTATTTCAATGTGTTTGATTTTCACCATATGGTCACTTTTTTCAACTCAGACATATAATTAAACATGTGATGAGTAGCTTCTGATTGTTCTAAACATCACTGTGTGTATTTTCATAATTTTCATCCAGTATTTAGTTTTCTCTTTGCCTTCCTTTAGGGTAGTCTCTATTGTGATGTGTATAAATTCAGTTATCTATTATTTTTCACTGTGTAATATGCTATTATTATCAATCAATAAATATTCATGTCTTATATTTTAATTTAAAAGTTTGTTTTTAATTTTTCTGAATACCTAATAGTTATACATTTGTATGGGATACCTGTGGTATTTTGATACAAGCATACAATGTATGATGACCAAATCTGGATAATTTGGATATCCATCACCTCAAACATTTATCATTATCTTGTGTTGGAGTCTTTCCAAATCTTTTAGTCATTTTTAAATGTACAATGAATTATTGCAAACTATAGTTGCGCTATTGTGCTAAAATTGTGCTACTGAGCACTAGACCCTATTCCTTCTCTGTGTGCTTTTGTACACATTATTAACCAATTCCTCTTTATTCCTCCCCTCCTCACTAATGTTCTCAGCCTCTGGTAACCACTATTGTATTTACTACCTCCATGGAATCAACTGTTTTAGCTCTCTCATATGAATGATAACACGGGACATTTGTCTTTCTACACCATGTTTTTTGCACCCATCAAGTGGGAAGTTTCCTCAACTTTAGTTTTCAGTTAGAATTGTTTAAGTTGAACCAATTAAGATGTCTATGGTGTTGGCTATTGTTTCTCCTGCTAACGGCTTGCTCGTACTTTCAGTTACAGCACAGGGGATGATTTTTTTTCCTTGCCAATTCCCATGGATGATCTGCCACTGCAGGCATCATCTTCAACAGCATCTCATCTCTTCTTAAAATGACTTATTCATTTGTAAACTGCTGATTTCTTTGGGATGTTGTTCCCATAAACATTTTGTAAAGCATTAATGATTTCATTATTCTGCTACCCAAGCTTAAGTATAAAATTGATGTTTGTCCTTGCTTCAAATTTAGCAGAATTCATGTAGCGCTGATAGGGGTTCTTTTCACACTGATATCTTATTCTTCTTAGTACCTCAGACTAGATCCTGTTCAGACATGATATAACAAGTTAAGATGAGTATATTTTGCCACCATAATTTTTGAAATTCTTGCATAATTTTTCATAATACACATTTTCCATGAAAATTTTGAAGACCCCTCATATCCCATTGTGTATATATATACAAAAGTTTCATTATCCTTTCATCTGTTGGTGGATACTTAGGTTGTAGTTTCATCTCTTGAAGTACCATTTGGTTATTTTTTAATTTTTCATTTCTCTCATTACATTATTAATGATTTTGCTAAATAATTTAGTCTAGGGAATGTATTTATAATATCTGTTTTAAGTCATCCTAATTCTGTAATCATTGTCATTTCAGAATCTATTTTAATTATCTACTGGATGAAGTCACATATTACTGCGTTTTCATATGTCTAATATTTGTGACTGAATGCTGATATTGTGAGTTTTGTGTTAATGAGTTGCTGTGTTTTGTTTTCCTAAAAGAATGTTAAATGTTTTAAATAAGTTTCAAGTGACTCTGAGATTTGCTCTAAGCTATATGAGTAGCAGTCTAAAGTAGATTTTACTTCTATTTTTCTCAGATGTCCATGTACTGAACAAGGACTCACTCTACACTCTGAGTTTTTTGGAATATTAATGTCTTACTGCCCTGTGGGTTGTCTAGAAATTATTCAATTCATAATTCTAAAGATTTCACGATAGGCACCTATAATTTAGTGTTCAGCTGAAAATCAAGAGGAACATTTAATAAAGCAAATCATGAACAACGAGCACTACATGATCTGACATTTATAAAACAGCAATGTTCCAGAAAGAATTCTGTTATTCACAATTACTTTAAATGTGCATGGATTAAATACTTCAGTTAAAAGAGAGAGATGGCAGAATGAATTTAATACAAAAACAACAATTTGGTTTGACTAAATACTTTCAGTAAGAGATTTTCTTTATTTATATATTGCTGTTATAGATTCAGAAAATTAAAAGAAAACATAATTGGAATAGTGTCTTTCCAATAAAAAATAACTATCAGAAATAAATTTATAGTTTACTGATGTGGATGTTGAAAAGTATTTCTATGGAAGAAATGTGATGTTCTATGGAATCACTAAAGGAAACACTGAATCAGACACAAGAGACGTTGATGAAGAAATGACATTTAATTGAGACCTAAAGTATGATGGTTAGTTTGGCTAAATATAAGGAAAGTGATTTATTTTTCTTTGTGTTCTAATTAGTGTTTAATCTGGGGCGAAAAATAATATATTACTTACTAAAAACATTATCAATTGACATTGGCCTATGTCATATATTATTATAATAATATTCCACATTGATTATTAAACACAAAGTTTACATCAATTCTTAAACACCCTGTGGAAGGCATTTTTTACCTCTTTGTTCCTTAAGCTGTAAATCAAAGGGTTAAGCATGGGGATCACTAACGTGTAAAACACAGAGGCCATTTTATCAGTATCATAAGAATGAGTGGATTTAGGCTGCACGTACATGAAGAGGAGAGACCCATAGAACACAGTCACCACTGCCAGATGAGAACCACACGTGGAGAAAGCTTTCTTCCTCCCTTCTGCAGAGTGCATTCGAAATATGGCTAATAGAATCAGCATGTAGGACACGAGGACCACCAGGAGGGAGGAAATCAGATTAAATGCTGAAAATAGTATGATCAACAATTCTATTTCATGTGCATTTGAGCAGAGCATAGGTAACAAGAGAACATCATCACAATAGAAATGGGTGATAACATTAGAGCCACAGAAGTTCAGTGTAAAAATCTTGATAGTGAACATCAGAGCCTGAAAGGTACTGTAGAGATATGGAATGCCCACCAGCACGT
Organism: Mirza zaza; assembly: GCA_008750895.1. Taxonomy (NCBI): domain Eukaryota; kingdom Metazoa; phylum Chordata; class Mammalia; order Primates; family Cheirogaleidae; genus Mirza; species Mirza zaza. The sequence continues at coordinate 28,028 of VSMD01013584.1, read as the reverse complement.
GGCAAAGTCTTGGAGACATGATGACATTGTAGAGCAGAGGGCTACAGATGGCCACATAGCGGTCATAAGCCATGGCTGACAGAATGAAAAGTTCACTAATAATGAACAGAATGAAGAATGCCAGCTGTGTAGCACATGCAGAATAGGAAATGGTATTTTCGACCACAACAAAATTTACCAGCATCTTGGGACAAATGACAGTGGAATTACCAAGATCAATGTAAGCCAGGTGTCTTATAAAAAAATACATAGGTGTATGTAGCTGGGAGTCCAGTTTGGTCAGAACGATTATGCCCATGTTGCCCAGCACTGTGATCATGTAGATGATGAAAAAGACCCCAAAAAGTGGAAGCTGTAGCTCAGGCCGCCTTGTGACTCCCATCAGAATGAATTCAGTCAGCACTGTTAGATTCTGTTGGCCCATTTAGTCAAGTAATCTCTTCAAGGAATAAACAGATAATAATAACAGGTAATGTTATTAGGTGTTTTATGTAGTGTCAGCTAAACAAATTATAATATATGTAGACAGATCAAAATTTTTTTGGTAATATGGAATAGAAACATAATTTCTACATTCCATTAGAAATGAAATAAAAAGTAGAATCTTATATTTTCCATAAAGAGGGATTCATCTGTTATATGTGCACTGATATGACATAGATTAAAATGGTTCAGCAAGTTTTGGACTGTATATCTAGTAATAACAAAACAAAATGCATATTATTAATTATATAACTATATCAGACTTTATTTCCTTTGCACATTGGTATCTTGCATCTAAGAATTCTTGCTTAATTTTGATATTCTTAAATATAGACTAGGCAGAGATTACAATAAAGTAATGAAGGTTAGAATTAGAGTCCCTCATCTGCTTTTTCAAAGTCTAGGGTGGGACTTTACAAATGCACTCACAAATTTAAGGTATGATAACCATGATCAATTAAGCCCATTTTCTCTCTTCATTCATCACACTTCAACCAATGTCGGAGTGTTTTGTATGTCTGCAAGCATTGTGGAATCCAAGCTAGGTAGGACTGAATTAATACTTTGATATTCCTTGGATATATTTCTATGATTCAAAAATAGTTAATTGAATAATGCTATCCAATCTTATATTAAAAGGCTTTCTCAGAATACTCTTACTACTCATACGCTGAGATGTGTTTTAAATATTATTGATGACAGTTATATATTTGTAGATTTTATGTTTGTGTCCATAATATTGTTTACTACTCAAATTTTAAATGTATTTTGCCATTCCAAATAAATAAACATATTTGTGTCTCAACTTAGATATATAACTTATATAACTTTACTCGCACCTAATGGGTGCAGTGTGCACTGTCTGGGGGTTGGACATGCCTGAAGCTCTTACTAGGGTGAGGCAAAGGCAATATATGTAACCTAAACATTTGTACCCCTGTAATATGCTGAAATAAAAAAAATAGTGTAAGGTTAAAGATACATGTGGTCTGTATACATTCCTGCAAAGATATATAGTTTAAATCAATATCCAGGGATTTTTTTAAATTTAATTATATATGCGTTATTCCTCTAATGATAGTCTATGAAACATTTAAAAATTATTTGAGCATTTATGGCATCATAAATTATTAAGTGTCAATTTCTAGAATTGTAGAATGCAGTATTCAAAGAGAATAATACTGTGATTTAAAATATTTCAGTGAAAAGTATTTCCCCTTTTATTTAATCAAAATTACATGAGAAGTCAAAAAAGAAAGTGGAACTGCACTGATTAAAGATAGTGAAGGTGATTTAGTCTGATTAATTTGAATTTTCTTCCTATCACATTTAGTTTCTACTCAGTGAAAATTTGTCACTCAGATTGTAACTTTCAATTGGAGTAGTAATTGGATTTCAAAATCTTCAGTCAGATTAAATGCAGGATTATATAAGGGAATGGAATGCCAGTTTTAGCTTACACAGATATCAGGTAGAAACTTCTGGGAGCCCTCCTCAAGGTCCAAACCCACAGTTTGGAGCAGCTGCAATCCACAGCCACCTTGTGGAAGCTAGTAGCAATTCTATGAATATGATAGTTGTTGTTAAACATCTACCCAACCCAATCCATGGAATGAGGACAAGTAAAGGGATTATTCGTGAGCCTCTTCCATCCTGTTTTCCTAGATAAAGCTGTTTGCTGTTTCTACATTGAATTCTAGTCCCCTTTCATGTTTTTTTGCCCCACAAATAAGAACCACAGCCTATTCAATCTTGGAAACTGTATCTTGAATGTGCAGTGCTACAGGACCTGCTAACATAGTGTTTACGGTAGAAAATGAAACTAGCTGGACACAGAATTCTAATATCAATCCAACCACTTTCAAGTCCATCACAGTTTAAAAATATTTATCACTTAAAATAATTGTTAACTTTTTTTTAGTGTTTATGGAAACATTGTCCATTTTTCACAGGAAGTTATTATCTCCTCTGAAGATTTTTGTATTTTTTACCCTACTCAATTCTTCTTGTGAGAAAAAGAATAGTTCTAATCCATTCTGAACATGCTATGCATATATTTTAAATAACTCCATTTAGTGCTAACCAATAGAAGGGACAGGATACAAAAAATGTGCAAAAGAATGACTGAATTTCCCATCTGTAGACTTGGTGAGGTCTGTTAGGAATTATTTAGGTTTCAGGCGTTTCTCAGTAACTCTATTACTTTAAAATTTCTATTTAGCTACCAGTCTAAGCAATCAGTTGGTAATGCCTACAGTTAAAAAAAAAAAAAAAAAAGGTGTAAGTATTCTAGTAGGAAAGACAAAGAAACTAAAAAAAAAAAAAAAAAAATGCATGTTTATACATGTGATATCATCTAGAAATTATTTGAAGCTTTAAAATATTGCATAAAATTAATTTTATTAAAACATTCTTTTTGAAATTTTACATTAAATTTGGTCATAGTACTTCTTGTTTATCTGAAGTTTAAATGTAACTGGGCATCATTCAGTTTATCTGAAAATCTTAACCTTATTAGACTCTAACATATGAGATCAATGATGAACTTTTTAGGCCTTTCAAAATTTATCTTCATTTTCAATATCCAAATTCTACTATCTCCTCTCACTAATCAATTGATCTAGGACATCTGTTTAACTCATAGGATGGTGCCTAAGCATCACACTGTTACAGGAAACCCTAGTGATCTAGGGACACACTAAATTTTTGTGGCATATTTGATAAAATCAACTGTCAGTGACCATACAAATATTTATGGTCAGAATCCAGAAGTAATGGGAAATTTACCCTTACCCAGATAATAATCAAATCAATGACAATTCTTATTGACTCACCTTCAATGAAAAATCAAATTTTCTTCTCCCAAATTACTCATGCTTTTTCTATGGGTAGGAAGAATTTATAGTTTTCCTCCTTTGTAATGTTCCCTAAGGAAATACTATATAATTCATTGAGATCATTATGCCCAAATCATCTGAGAGGCTTAGAAAAGGTGCCTTCATGTGCCTGCTAATTATCCAGTTCACCATACCTATTCCCCAGTGAGAAAATGTAAGGAACAGTTCCAAGGAAAGGAGCAAAACAACATAAATGTTCTGAACAGTTCCATGGAGACCTAAATGATATAAAGATACTCATTCACTCACCCATACTGAGTCAACAATTAAAGTAATAATGAGAAATACTTCATCATACTGCGTGTATCAGCTTCATTCTAGTAAAACTGGAACCGTTCCGAAGTCATGGCTAAATTGTATGTGACATTATCATTATCACATGGAATTTACCCTTTGAATGTATTATCTATATTAAAATATATAGTAGGCACTGAGTTAAAATAAATTCTTTATCCCATTCATGTGAGATAGATGTTATCATTCCATATTCAGAAGGAAAGGAGCTCAGATAAACTATGTAATTTTCCAGAAGTCACATAATTGATAACTAAAATATTTGAAATTAGAGCCTCATCTCTAAATGATTGCCATATATATTAATAGCTTTTCCTTTCATATGGCAAACCTATAACAATTACTGTGATGTGATATGCTGCTACAATGACTACCTAATTGTAGTGTTTCTTGAGCTAATACCACCGTTGGATAATGTTTAATACAACCTCATCTGAAGTAACATCTACTATAAAATGTTGTACACCTATCCTCTTCCTGTACTTCTAATCTTTCTACATTGTATACATAGAGAATAATTATTTTGTACCCCGTAAATATACACAATTATTATTTGTTTGTTAAATGAACAAATGAAAAAAGAATTTAGAAAAATGTATGTAGAGTGAAGCATGGACCTAAATTGCACCAATTGATAAGTCTTAAAAAGCGTAATTTATATGTGACTTTTGCATAATACCTATAGCAAGATATAGAACATTTTCAAGAAAAATAATTTCCTTATGCTTTATTTCCCCATAGGCCACTTCCATCATGAGGAGATTTTCCTCATACTTTAACCCACAGACAGCATCCTCCCACCCATGGGCAACTGAATTCTATACCTAAACTTATTTTTCTGTTCTAGAATTTCAAACAAATGGAATAACACAATACATACTCTTTATCTGGCATCTTTCACTCAATATATTGTTTTTGAAATCCATCCAAATTGTGTTTTTATGCTTCATAATTCATTGCATTAATATATCACTTTTTTAACCATTTCCTACTGATGAGTATATGAGTTATAAAAAGTCTGATGTAAACAAATATATTTGAGGCTATCCACAATAATTTCTCTTGCTATAGACCTAAAAGTAGAATTACTGAATTGCATGGTAAATACGTATTTAACTATAAAAGAAAATGCCAGGTTTTTAAACTTACTGTAGCAATTTATATTACCATCAGCTATGTATGAAAGTCCCATTTTTCCACATCCTTGCTGAACTCTGTTGTTTTTAGGATTTTCCTTTTATTTTTATTTTAGAAATCTTAACTGGTATAAAATGGTATCTCATAGAGATTTTAATTTCCATTTATCTGAAGATTAATGATAATGAACACTTTGCATTAACACATCAATCATTCATATATCTTCTTTTGTAAAGTGTCTGAACTTTTGCTCATTTTTAATTGGATTGTTTTTCTTTTTTATTTATTTTTGAAATTTGTATATGTGTTTGAGATGAAACCAGTGTTTGTAGATTTTCATCTGCAAGCTTTATTGTTTGATGTTTATATTTACTTCATTGATCCAAGATCCTGCAGTGATAAAAAGCAGAGTTTCCTGCCATGAGGGAGAGAGAGAGGAGAAAGCACTGTCTCACCAAAGACCTCCACACATACAAAATAGATTTTGATGCAGAAGATAGAGTTAATAGAAGAAGCCAGAAAGCAATTGAAGCCATTACCCAAGTCTGGCACAGATAGCCTTAATAAAAGAAAGAAAAAGAACTAGCAACCAACCTCTCTTCCCACATTTGGCCTTGCTCTGATTTTCCTGTACATTTTAATGTTAATGAAGTTTGGATTCTATCTTGTGCATCGAATATCATGCTATGAGAATGCCTGATTTTTATTATATTACCTTAAGAACATTCATTTTGCTTATTCTTTTTCTGTATTTTAAGAGGAAATTAATGGCTTGACTCAGACTGCAAACTCTGTCCTGTTGGTACTAGCAATACCAGTTTATATTTTTAGCCTTCTTTAGGCTATCGTAATCTACTCACATTCTACACATTTTAGGTAAGTGAACTGGATAAGATTTGTACATAAATTATGTGTCTTCCTTTCCCAGGCTGTGTCATATTTTAGGATTCAACCAAATGTTTCTGTGGCCATGGTTATAAACTGTATCTTCTTTTTCTTTAGCTCAGAAAAATGGTGGCTTATATATGAGATTTCTAACTGAATGATGCAGGATCGGTTTTTCCCTCAAAATAAAAGTTGTAAAAAATAAGAAAATCACTCATTCCTTTAATGTCAAACATCATTCAGAATTTGCCTGATTTAGGTACATCTCAAGTACATTCAGGGTCCTTTTTCCCTCCTAAGATATTATTTGTGATGTTGTTCATCTTTTCAAAGATTACTTGGTCATTACCAGAAACACCAGGAAATCAGATCTTTCTATCAGTTTTAAATTATTATCTTATATAGAATAATGTTTTATGTTTTTCTAGTGTTTTAAATAGGTTGCTACATTTATTTTTGTCTTGTGTTATTTTTGTCATGAAATCTGTGTTCATTCTTACCTTATTTCCTACTATATGTGACTTATTTCTCACAAGCCTTTCAAATTTCAAACGTTTAATCCTTTGATTTTTCCTTCTCTTTGTACTTAAGTGTGGATAGTATCTATAGTCCCATTTTCAAATTTACTATTCTATTTTTCTGAAATACCTAATATAAATTTAAGAAATGAACAATGTAATGTGTATTTCTGATACAACATTTAGCCCTAGTAACTCAATTTGTTTCTCTATTGAAATTTCTTTCTTTAATATTCCTGTTTAAATTTTTGCAAATATTTATAATTGTTTCAAAGTTCTTATATGCTAATTCCATCATCTCTGTTGTTCCTAGGTTTACTATTGATAATATTCTCTCATAATTTTGGGTAACATCTTCCTGCTTCACCCTGGCAAATAAACATGTTTTTAGATGCTGGACATTGTGAACATGTTGCTGTCAAATTTAGGAATTTTTAAATATTTTGTTAAACAGCATCAAATTTTGCTATGGTAGGCAGTTTATGTGATTGCAAATCAGATTAATCTTTTTGAAGTTTAATGTCAAACCTTGCTGCTCATTCATGCATAGGTTGAGATGGATTCATTTCCACTACAGCTTTCAGCTCGTAATTATCCACCTTGGTCTCAGGTCAACCACGTGTCTCATTTTCAAGTTTAAAATCACCAGAATGGAACTTCTCAAACCATCAACATACTGTTCATTCATTCACCACATCCTTCCCAACACTTTGTTGATATTTCAAGCTGTCTGTGCAGCATTGGTTCCAAGACAGAGCTCATATTCAAAAAGAGCACGAATTTTTGACTTATCAATTGTTTCACAAAAATTGCTCTAAAATTTTTTGAAAGATAATCACAAGCCACAACATGTGTTTGAAAGAATGAGGATGTAGCTTCACAATAAAATTAACAAAAATAAACCTCAAAGTGAAATTTCAGAGATATCAACTGCCAAACTTAGTACTCAAGGAAATCAGACATTTCGTACTTAATAATGTAAATAAATTGCAAAGTATGTTCAGTGAACAGTCTCATATGTGGCAAATAAAGATATTAATGAAGAAAGAGTGGGAATAATTGTATTTGAGCACATTCATAAGACTGAGTACCTTAAATTATCAAATACCATGTAAACAACCACTATTAAGCCCAACTCCAAAATATACCACTAGAAAGTGTAAAGTTTAAAACAGAAGGAAAGAGCTTACGTACACATAAACAACACACACACACACACACACACACACAAACACACATGGTATACACTGTCAATTTTAATCTAATATGTGAAAAAAACACTAGAAACTTTGTCATTACCTTCTGTAACTAGCCCTGTTTCCTACTCTCACTCAGCATACTAACTTTGTTTATCTGCATATTTTGCTCCATAACCATCTAGTACAATTTACTAAACAATAAATTTTACTTCTGAGGCATTAAATCCATCTCTATCCATTTATAAATGGCAATCATACAGTGATATTTTGTTATTACCTAGTCTTTTTTAACAGCCTTGTGGACTATCACTGTAGACATACATAATATAGTGTTCAGCCACATACACAACAGGACCTTACAGTGGAGAAAAAAAGGAACAAAGAAAAATGAAATCGCATATAGAAAACAAATTGCAATATACAGAAGACAGTCCACATTATCTATAATTACTTTATGTGCCATTGAGTTAAATTCTCCAATTTAAAAGTCAGACTTTGGCAGAATGGATTAAAAAAAAAGTTATCCAATATCCCTCCAAAAGATATCTGTTGTTTGTAAGAGAATCACTTTGTTTACACCATTGTTTTAGATTCAGAAAATACAATGGAAACAAGTCAGGGAAGATACTTATCCTAAAAAAAAAAATTATGAAAACAAACACATAGTTTACTAATGTAGAGAGATTAATAAATGTTCACTTTGGGGAAAATATGGGATTCTTTGGAATTACTAAAGAAAATATTGAATCAGAAAAAGGACTGTTGTTAAGAAAATCACATTTAATTGAGAACTAAAATATGAGAGTTTTTTTTTCAACTGAATATATAGGAAAGAATTTGTCACTGTTATATTTACAATTTGCACTGGATCTGTAAAGAATGCAATATATGCAATATGTCTATTAGAAATACTGTCAATCACATTGCCTTTACCATAGTTTATTGGAACAACATTTTCATATTGAACATTAAATACAAAGTTTGCATCAATTCTTAAACACCCTGTGGAAGGCATTTTTCACTTCTTTGTTCCTAAAGCTATAAATCAAAGGGTTAAGCGTGGGGATCACTAACGTGTAAAACACAGAGGCCATTTTATCAGTATCATAAGAATGAGTAGATTTAGGCTGCACGTACATGAAGAGGAGAGACCCAAAGAATACAACCACCACTGTCAGATGAGAACCACACGTGGAGAAAGCATTCTTCCTCCCTTCTGCAGAACGCATTCGAAATATGGCTAACAGAATCAGCATGTAGGACACAAGGACTGCCAGGAGGGAGGAAATCAGATTAAATGCTGAAAATAGTATGATCAACAATTCTATTTCGTGTGCATTTGAGCAGAGCATAGGTAACAAGGGAACAACATCACAGTAGAAATGATTGATGATGTCAGAGCCACAGAAGTTCAGTGTAAAAATCTTGATAGTGAACATCAGAGCTTGAAAGGTACTGTAGAGATATGGAATGCCCACCAGCACGTGGCAAAGTCTTGGAGACATGATGACATTGTAGAGCAGAGGGCTATAAATGGCCACATAGCGGTCATAAGCCATGGCCAACAGGATGAAAATTTCACTTACGATGAACACAATGAAGAAAGCCATCTGTGCGCCACATGCTGAATAGGAAATAGTATTCTGATCCACCATAAAATTTACCAGCATCTTGGAACAAATGACAGTGGAATTACCAAGATCAACAAAAGCCAGGTGTCTTATAAAAATACATAGGTGTATGTAGCCGGGAGTCCAGCTTGGTCAAAATGATCATGCCCAGGTTGCCCATCACTGTGATCGTGTAGATGATGAAGAAGATCCCAAAAAGGGGAAGCTGAAGCTCAGGCTGCCTTGTGACTCCCATCAGAATAAATTCAGTCAGCACTGTTAGATTCTGTTGGCCCATTTAGACAAGTTATCTCTTTTGGAAGAAACAGGAGAGTTGTTATAACTATTCATGTGGTGGCATATCAACAAATTATAATATTTGTAGAAAGAATGAAGTTTTTCATTCATAACCAGGAAAAGAAAAATAATTCCTTCATCTGATTTTTAAATGAGAATAAATGATAAAATCTTTTACTTTCACCAAAATAGAGATCCAAATGGAACACATAAATACATCCAACATAGATTAAACTCTAAAAAGGGTCAGTAATGTTTGAAGCATATTCATTGATAACAATAACCATAGAGACATCAATGTAGAAATACTAGACTTTATTTCATCTATACAATCCCACCACAGATTTTCTTGAGGATATTTCCATTTCTTTAGTAGAATTCTTGTAAATTTTGATATTCTTAAAGAGAAAGGCATAAATAATATGAACCTAATGAAGGTTAAGTTTTAGGGTTCCTCATCTGAACTTCCAAGTTCCTTGAAGACTTAAGCTATATACTGACAAAGTGCTATATCTTTGTAAATGTTGTAAAGGTATAGTATTTAATCATAATTAATGAAACCTACTTTTTTTCTCCATTTCAACTTTCATTCTATCACACTTCCACTCATATATAAATACATTGGTAGGTCTATTAGCATTTGTGGCAACCAACTAAGGAAAATTGGAGTTAATAATATTTATTTTATGTTTAACAGATATATTTATAGTTTCAAAATCAATAGCATTAATCATTGGATATATTACCTATTATGGTGCACTAATGGCTTCTAAGAACACTCCTACTACCTGATATCTGAGCTTTTCCAAAATTTTATTAATAAATTATGATAATTTTGACCTCTAGTTTGTTTACAACTGAGATTTTAAATTTTTTCCCATTCTAAACAAACATTCACATTTATATCTCAACTTGAATGCATAATTTTATTTCTTTTTTAAAAATAGAGAATACTAAATTAGCACAGCCTTCAAGATACACAATATGGATCCATTCCTGCTAAAATATATGGTTGATTTCAATCCTCAGGGATATTGAGTATTTAATTCCATATACTTTTATTCTTCTAATATGATACTCCAGAGATAATAAGTTCTACAATTCATTTAAAACTATTTATCTGGGTATTTGTTACATTTTATATGACTAAATGTCAATTTATTTCTGGAATTGTACAATAGAGTATTTATAGAATACAAGACAGTGATTTTCAAATATTTTAGTAATTAGGACCTCACCATTCATTTAAAAATTTGTATGAGAAGTCAATAAAACAAAGTGTAACTTTTCTGATTAAAGGTGGTAAAGCTGATGTAGCCAAGTCCATTGGATTCTCTTTGTATTACATTTACTGTCTCATCAAAGAATATCTGGAACTCTATGAGCATGATTGCCAATTAGTGGAGAAATTGAAGTTCAAGCTCTTCAGACAGATGAAATTTAGGATAGAAGAATTATTATAATGCAATGGAATATCAACTTTAGCCTGAACAGCTTATCAGGTAGAAACTTCCAGGAAACCTCTACAAGGTCCAGAACCACCCTTTGGATCAAGTGCAGCCCATGGCCACCTTGTGGCAGCTGATGCCAATTCTAGGAATCGGCGCATTATTGGTGGACATTGTGTTTTGATTCAGAGAATGAGGACTGTGGTAGGGGCAATGCTGGAGATTAGTGAGGCTATTCCATCCTTTCTTCCTAGACCAAGCTGTCTGCTCTTTGTCCTGTTGATTCTCACTCCCCATTCAGGTCCCTCCCTCACCCACAAATAAAATCAATGAACCTATCCTCGTTGAAAACTTTATTTCAAGTTTTAAGTGTTGCAGGGTCTGTTCTCATAGGGTTTTAGGCTAGAATATGAGATCCACTAGATTGAGAAAGAAAATCAGAATTCCTGTGTCAATCACACCACTTTGAAGTCGTCAAGGCTTTGCTAAAATCATTTTAATATTTATTGAGTCTATTTCCATTTTCATCATCAATTATTATCTCCCTCTGAAGATGTCTGGATTATTTTATCATGCCTATTCTTCTTGTATGGAAAACCACTGATTTTAAATATTTAGAAATGGTGAAAGTGGTTAGGGAATAGATGCTCAAGCTTTTCTCTGTTACTACATAACACTTAAAAGTCATTTTATTATTTGCTAGTCTATTCAATCAGTGTGTAATGCCTGTTCTTCAAAACAAAGACACAATAGTGAACATCCCAATAAGAAAAACAAATAAACAGCTAAAAATATGCAAGATTATGCATGCAATATAGCCACATAAAAATTATTGAAGTGTATTATGTGGGAAATACTTAAAATGTTATTTTTCAAATATTGCATTGAATATATCCATCCTAAAATAATGTGTTATTAATTAAAGATTTCATAGGGCTTATATTAAAATGTACTGTTTATGTGAAAATTAATTATAATTAGGAATCCTGTATTTTATCTTGAAATCCTAACCTTACTAGAGTCTAATATATGAGGTTGGTGGTTAATTTTCAAGTACTTCTAATTTCCTCTTCATTTGCAATGTCCAAACACCACTATTAATTCTAACAAATCTAATATGTCTAGGGAATCTGTTCATTTGACAGGACTCAATGCTCTAGAAATACCATACTACTTTAGGCAACCCCAATTAACAAAAGAGAAAATATACGTTGTGGTGTATTTGAAGGATTTAGCTGTCCTTTACCATAAGAGCGTCTATAGTCAGAAAGCAGAAGTAATGAGAAATCACCACCACCCAAGTTATCATTTAAATCAATGATAGTTATTATCCACTCACCTTTAATGAAAAATCAAATTTTCTTATCCCAAATCCCTCTTATATTTTATTTGTGTAGAAAGAATTTATGTTATTCTTCTCTCTTTGTGGTGCTTTCTGAGGAAGTAGCATGTAATTCATACAGATTATTATGCCCAAATAATGTGAGGGACTTAAGAAAATTGCCTGGAAGAAGTGCCTGCTAATTAGTAGGACAGCCTGCATATTCCCCTAGGAGAAAAATGTAAGGGGAAATTTAAGGGAAAGAAACAAAACAACATAAGTGATCTGTACAGTTCCATGGAGACCTGTAAAAACTTATGGTATTCACTCACTCACTCACTCACTTACAAACTCAACAATTAAAGTAACATGGGAAAATGATTTGATATCAGCTTTATCCCAGTAAAAGTGGAATACTTCCAATGCCATGATGACATTATAAGTGACATTGTCATTATTACATAGAAATTTTATTTGAATTTATTATTCAAATACAAATGTGTAGTAGGAACTGGATTAAAAATATGTCTTTTTTTTTAGGATATGGTCTTATTTATTATTTAACTCAAAAAATCTTATTTTTGGCTCGACTCAGACTTAGAAGTAGATGCTCTCAGAGAGGACAGCCTACGTCTCTTGGCAATCTGTTCCTGGCGCTTTTCTTTGGCCTCCTTCATTCTCTTGGCCAAAAGTTTAGCATATTCTGCAGCCTCTTCCTTATTTTTCTTAGTACGCTGCTTCTTCAGAGCAATACGCCGGCGTTTATGTTGCAGGACACGTGGAGTTACAAGTCGTTGAATCTTGGGTGCTTTGGTCCTAGGTTTCTTACCTTCTTTATTTAAGGGCTTCCTCACAACATACTGGCGAACATCATCTTCTTTAGACAGATTGAAGAGTTTGCGGATTCTGCTAGCTCTTTTGGGCCCCAGACGATGAGGTACTGTAGTATCAGTCAGTCCAAGGATATCCTTTTCTCCTTTTTTTACAATAACCAAGTTAAGAACACTCAGGTTGGCACCCACAATACAACCACGAACAGATTTGCGCTTTCTTTCTCCAGTTCTCCTTGGTCTGTAACAGGAATGCCCCTTACTCAGTAGCAGGCGAACACGGCCATGGGTCAAGACACCCTGCTTCATGGGGAAACCTTGCTTGTCATTCCCACCACTGATTCGGACCACATAACCCTTCCATTCTTCACCCAGAGCATGGGCAGCAACTTCCGTGGCCATACGCTTCTCATAGAAAGTACGAAGTTTGCGTTCGTCGTCCACTTCAATGAGTTTCTGGCAGCCAGTGGCTGGGAAGGAGATATTCAGCTTCATCATGAAGCAGCTGATTGCCTCCGAGGCGCCACGAAAAAGAGCAAAAATATGTCCTTTAACTCGTACATGTGAGATAGATATTACTATTTCCATATTCAGAATACACCAAGCTCCTATAAACTATGTAACTTACCCAAAGTCATATAATTGATAACTGGAATGTTTAAAATTAGAGTCTCATCTCAACATATATGCTTTGTCCTTTTGTATGAAAATTCCAGACAATTATTATAATATGCTAATGAAATGACTACCCAACTATAGTATACTCCTGGATAATATTCTGTGCAACATTATTGAGAGCAAAATCTACTATAACATACCATAACAATCTATCCATGTCCTTTTCCTTTATGACTTCAATACTTAACAAGAATTGATAAAAAAAATATATACATACAGTGAAACATCGATTTAAATTGCAGAAGTTGATGAGTCAAAAAAATTATGTTTCACTTGTACCTATTATCTAATACCTAAATCAAGATCTGTCATTTCCATCATTAGGAAGTATCCTTCCTATCTTAATGTCCAAACAACATCTTCTCACCCCTAGGCAACTAAACTCTGTCTCTAGACATTTTTTTCTGTTCTTGAATTTCGTATAACACAGATTCACACAATAAATATCTTAATCTCACTTCTTTTACTTAGCATATTGCTTTTGAAATTCATCCACATTTTGTTTGTTTTGCTGCATGATAATCCATTGCATGTATGCACACGATTCTTTAACCATTCTTCTGTTTGATGGATATTTGAATTTGGGGTGATTATTAAAAGTTTGATATAAACATTCATATACAAGTATATTCATTGACACATGCATTAATTTTTTTCTTAGGTGGGTTCTCTGTACCTGGAGCTTGGATCTAAGGGCAAAATTACTGGATCTTAGAACATATAAATATTTAATTTAGAAGACACTGTCAGTTTTTCAAACTTATTGTACCATTTTTAATTATCTAAAGCTATATACAAACTTCTAATTTTCCTCTCACTCTTGCCAATATTGGATGCAGAAAGGTTTTTTTCTGTTTATTTTCAAAATATAATTGAGAACTGGCACAAAATGACATCTCACTGTAATTTTAACTTTTATTGACCTGATGAGCAATGATAATGAACAGTTTTCCATGCATTTGTTGGTCATTTGTTTATCTTCTTTTTTGTGTTATAAATAAGACTACTTTTTCAGATATTCTTCTATAAGCTTTTCTGTTTTGACATTTATATTTATTCTTTGTCCCAATATCCTGCACAATACAAAGGAGAGCTGTTTTACCACTAGGGGTGACAGAAAGCTATCTCCCACCCAAGACTTCTCATACAGCAAATAGACTAGATACAGGGGATAGGGTGAGTAGGAGAAGCCAGAAAGCTAATGAAGAGGTAATCCAAGGTCCAGGTACACAGAAACCTCCTAAGACTGAGAAGGGATCAAGAGAACCAGAAAACAATCTCTGTTCCCAATTCAAACCTTACTCTTAATTTTATTGCACATTTGTGTATCAAGAAGTTATAGATTCTATTTTGGACATTGAGATACTATATTATGAAAATGTCTGAAGTTTGTTATATTCTTCTAAGAGTGTTATTTTGTTTTTGTTTTTACTTTAGGAGGAAATTAACATGTTTTGAATCAGACGCGAACTCTGTCTAATGGGTGGTAATAGAAATATTAGTTCATATTATTACCTTTCCTGGGATACTGAATCTGCCCCACCTATGTGGGGCATGATAGTGAATTGGACAGAGTTTCACATAAGGTATGGATTTCCCTTACCCTGGATATGTATTTTCTGTGATTTATCCAAATGTCTCTGTGACTGTGGGCTGGGGTTGTCATGAATTCTGCTTCTTATGTTTTATTTCAGAAAAACTGTGTGGGCTTTTTAATAGATTTTTATGTAATGGTCTAGACTGGGGTGTTCTCTCAAAACAAGGGTTACAAAAATGGGAAAATCAATCATCCATTAAGTGTCAAGTGTCTTTTGGAATTTGCTTTATTTTTGTATCTCTCAAATACTTTCAGTTTTTTTTTCTAAGATATTAGTTGTTAACTGTGGGGTGATTTGTCTTATCATAACCTAATTGATAATTACCAGAAACAGGTCATGAAGTGATATATTTATATTCAATTTTAAATTGTATATTTGCATGATATAGAATTATACTTTGGGATATTTCCAATGTTTTAAAATAGGTACTTTAGTTATGGGGATTGACAACAGCCCACAGAAATGCATAAGTCCAATTTTCCATATCAAAAACAAAATTTCTAACTGCCTTCTCATTTTCCTCATTATGATTATTACTTTTTCCATGTGATTTATGCTACAAAGTTTAATGTGTGTTTCTTATTTTTAGACCATATTTCTAAATATTCTGTTACATGTTTTGGGGGGAGTATGCTAATTCTGCAATGTAACAGTGAATATCCTGTCATTTTTGAAAGTTCCTTTATGTCTAGTGTACAGCATAAATCCTAGTGTAGATCATTCATCAGTAATATTAGTTTGATGGATGTAAACATTGAATGTAAGCCAAATTCCCATCAGGATTCTTCCAAACTCATTCTGCATGTTAAAGTGAAAATGGAGACAGACAATCCAAACATAAGAAACTTGCTTAAGTTCTCAGTCTGTGCATGTGGGTGTGTGTATGTTGTTTTTAAAGTCTCCTTAACTTATAGTAACATTTGTCAGGTTCTTTATCTTACACATCTGTATAAGAACATAGTTTGTAATTAATGTATTAATATCTAACCATTTGTGATTTAGGTAATTCATAATCCTATTGATCCAATTATTTTCAATTATTGCTTTCATTATATTTTACTAAATTCAAGAATCCTCATACTTTGCTTGACACTTTTTAAAACTGTTTATAGCATCTTAGTTGATTAAACACTTTGGGGAGCTATATGAGTCATGGGAAATTTCAAAGTCCCTTAAGAAAAAGTGTGTATTCTATGGTTTCATTTGCTACTTTGTAATGCGTAAGCTATGATAGCGCTCATTACTGGTTGATGTAATATGTGTGTGTGTGTGTGTGTGTGTGTGTGTGTGTACATATACATGTTTACATGTATATAAACACATCTCCATTCTCCCCCAAATTTGTCCTCTAAGAGGAAAAAACATAAATGTGTTAAGGTTTTATTTGTTGTGTATTAATGGCTAGCATTTACCTTCAAGTATTTTACCTGGAGTTATCTTCAGCTATATACTATGAAAATATTTACTAACTCTGCATACCATATAATCATTAACTGAAATTGTTTTTGAGTAAAGGGTGAAAAACCATGGAAAAGGGTATGACGTTTCTTAACTGGAAATTTTAAAATACTTTCTCTTGGTAAGTTAAATTTATTCTGTAAAAATGTGTTCCTTTTCATTTCGATTTTCTCATGTTTAGTAGATTAGCTAAAAAATTTAAATTCTAAATACGATATAATGATTTACATGCCATCACTATTGGAGATCAATTAATCCAACTCCACAACCTATCATTCCATTCTGTTTACAAAATCACCTTAAATTTTCAAGAGATGGACATCTCCTAAATTAGTGTATGAGTGAATTTTGAAATTTTAATTGGAAACATCGTTTCCTTAACTATGCTGAGAATTAAAACTATTTGTAATAGATAATCCTTCCTTGAGAAAATGGTAATTGATAATCCACAAAGATGAGGCAGAGGGTTAGAAGAGAGCTCTAACTAATATATGTTTCTATAGTGATGGAAAAATTCTATAATCTGTGCTGTTCAAGACAGTGGCCACTAGTCACATACACCTATTAAGTACTTGAATTGGAAATAGTTAAAAAATTGAAATTTTAATTTTAGTTAATTTCATTTTCTGTTTAAATATTCACATGAAGTGTGAATAGCTTCTGTACTAGACATTTCAGATGTGGTTGAATAATATATGGTTTTGAATGTCAATTTTAATATTATTTGTTGACATTTTTTTAAAAGCACTCCTGCAATTTGGAAAATAATTTGGCGATTTCAAAGCAGCATATGAGAAATCATAAAAATTTTCAGGCTAATAAATAATGATAAAAATTATAAACCACCCATTTGCATTTCCATTTAATTATAATTTCAAATAAAATCAAAGAAATATAATTGGTTGACTAATATACTTTTTGCATATCTATCTACAGTTCCCCAAAAATCTCATGTAGAAATTGTTCACCAATGTATTGCTTATCTACCTACTTAGCTATAAATCTATCTTATTATCTACCTATAATATGAGTCCATAAAGCAATTTTGCACCTAAAGCAACCCTTAGCATTTTGCATATAGTATTTCCTACTATTTTGCAATCCTGTGATGTAGGTGTAATTATGCCAAAACTGAGAGAAAATAAATGCATTTCCCAAATTAGCACACTCAGTAAGTGACAGCAACACAGCTTCATCCCCAGTCAGATTAATGCCAACCATTTATCCTTTGCAGCAATGGAAATATATTAATGGAAATATATAATATATATTTAATATATATTTAATATATATTAAATATATCAAGTAAAATGAATGACTACAACTGACATAAATGATCCATATTTTATTATTTTTATCTCTATTTTTAAGAATATACATTTGTTTTCTTAACTAAATATAGAACATGGTGGATTGTTAAAAAAGAGAATGAGAGCTCTATTGTATTATGAGCATATTGGTTTTTATAAAAATATAATACATTTGAACTAAAAGTGTAAGAAACAGAACTTTGTAATAAACATTGAAATTAGAAAACAATAGTGGTCATATATATTTATAACTAAATGAATATATATATATATTTATATATAACATATATATTTACAACTAAATGAATGACATAAAATGTATTTAAGACCATAAGCTGATTGTAGTTATCCACATTTAAAACTTTATCTTTCATATGTGTATGGAAACATTCCATATACATATGCATCTTTATTGAAAATAATAAAATATATCCTATATATAGTCTATGCAAGCATGTATATAACAAAAATAAGTACCAAAAATACATATAAAATTTATTTATTCAAAGCATCATAGAACCTGTGAAAACTTCTAAAACTTCGAAGTTTTCTCAAGTTTTGTCATTTAGGTAAGACATAGACATTTGTGCTTTGAGTCTCAGAGCTGAGTGATTCCTCTGTCTCTTTCCATGATGCTCATGAGAAGACTTTAGAAAAGGCCTGAGATTTATGCCCTTTAAAGAGTATCACACCATTATCCTTGGAGCCCAGGCTCCTGCCTCATAATCTTTGTCAATTTCCTAGTTATATCATAATTCATCCGTGCATTAACTATATAGTAAATAGTACAGCTGACTTTAGAACTTTTTGTTATTCGATCCTTTTATAATATAAAGATTCAGAGAGAACTTAATGTCAATTTTGCAATCTTCTTTCAATCACTATCAGTGTCCCTCAGGTGAATATCTTCTTTCTACAGAAGTAGACATTTTAGAGAAAGATTGAAATTTTTGACCACCAAAATGTTTTCCATATATTTCCTCAAGCAGTTGAATCATAACTAACATGAAAAAGAAATTAAGAGACAATATAGTGAAGCTCCTAAAATTTTAAGTTCAGAGATTTATGGACAGAAAAATAATGTTTACTGATCAAAGAACACATGTCTATTAATGCTTCTATTTGATAGTAATGTATACCAGATTCTTCTGTATGCATTCTAATTCTCTTATGTTTCTCACCTCAGACTTCAAGAAAAGGAATTTGCCAATGGCTGAAGATAATTTTACAGTTGTCACTGAGTTTATTCTTTTGGGATTGACAGATCGCACTGAACTGAAAGTTTTGCTTTTTGTGTTATTCCTGGTTATTTATGCCACTACCTTGGTGGGGAATCTTGGCATGATCTTCTTAATCCAAATCACCTCAAAGCTCCACACACCTATGTACTTTTTCCTCAGTTGCCTTTCATTTGTGGATGCCTGCTATTCATCAGTTATTGCACCGAAAATGCTCACAAGCTTCTTAGTTGTGAGAGAAACCATATCCTTCTCTGCCTGCATAGTACAGCATTTGTTTTTCGGGGTGTTCATTACCACAGAAGGCTTCTTGCTGTCGGTGATGGCATATGACCGTTACGTGGCCATCGCTAACCCTTTGTGTTACTCTACAGCTATGTCTAAGAGAAAGTGCATAGGGCTGGCCACTGGGTCGTGCATAGGTGGAATGATTAACTCATTGACACACACAATAAGCTTAGGGAGACTGTCCTTCTGTGGGCCCAATGTTGTGAGCCACTTCTTCTGTGATGTCCCCCCTCTTCTAAAGCTGTCCTGTTCTGATACCTCCATGAATGAGTTGTTGCTTTTAACTTTCTCTGGAGTCATTGCCATGGCCACCTTCTTGATTGTGATCATTTCGTACATGTTCATTGCTGTTGCTATTCTGAGAATCCGCTCAGTATCAGGCAGAAGGAAAGCCTTCTCCACCTGTGCCTCTCACCTGACTGCTGTGACCATCTTCTATGGTACCTTAAGTTTTAATTACATTCAGCCCAGCTCTCAATACTCTGTGGAGCAGGAGAAGGTGGTTTCTGTGTTCTACACACTAGTTATTCCCATGTTAAACCCACTGATTTACAGTCTGAGAAACAATGAGGTAAAAGATGCTGTGAAAAGAGTCATAGGAAAAAAAACATTTCTCATGTTAATTTAAAGTCACCATTACTCCTGCAACACTCTTCCAGGCAGCCTTCCCTTACTAACATTCATATAAATTCAATGCATTCTAGAGTTTAGATGTTTTCATAAATCATTATATTCTAAATATTTACTGTTCACATGAGAAAATTGACTAGAAAGTTGAAGTGACTTCATGTATAACTTCATTTTAGAAAAGGTAACTTAAAATTCAACCCTCCTGTGATATTGGGACATTAATATTTAATTCAACCAATCAATCTCAGAATGACATGTACCTTTTAATTTTTGAGACAGGGTCTCACTAAGTTGCCTGGTCTGGTCTTGAACTCCTAGCTGCAAGGAATCCTCCTGCATCAGCCTCCTGAGTAGCTGGGACTACAGGTGTGCACCACCACACCCAGCTGGCACGTATCTTTTTAGTATTTGGATAACTGCATATATATGAGTTTGTATATACTTTTAGACATTTAAAGAATTAAGTCTTTTTCTAAGAATTTTGAAAATTTAGTTACTCAGAAGACTGAGATAATTGTATACCTGATAATTGCTTTTATTATTATTATTTCAGGGTATTATGAGGGTACAAGCATTTTGGTTACATGTTACGTCTTTGCCTCTTCCTAGCGAGGGTTAGACGCATGCTCTTCCCCTCTACAATGCTCACCGCATCGTTTAGTTGTGAGTTTACCTCCTAACCCACTAATCCCTGAAGAATATTACTATCATGTGAGCACCATAGTCAGTACCAATTTGATGGCGAGTACAAGTGGAGCCTATTCTTCCGATCTGGTGCTTTTATTTTTAAAACCTGCATTACATTTTAAATATTGGTGAATCTCCAAATTAGCTATATAGGAAGGTTTGATTCCAATTGAAATTTTCCACCTTTTGGTTATCTACCTATATGCTTTTTCTCTTGTTATACACCCATGACCTAACAACAAAAGAGGAGTTATATATAACCCTAGTACAATTCTAAGTTTGTGTTAATGTACTTTCTCCAAAATATCCACTTAAAAAGATAGATACATGTATGCAATGACTGCATTTTGAAGTAGGTAAAATTGAGTGCCCTTGCCGTCCATTTATCCTTTCAAGAATATCATTTGCATCCTTTCAAAATTAAAAAAAAAACAGCAGTCTTCAAATCATAAGATGAATGTTTATGTCTGCCTTTGGGTTCAGTTCTGTAATAATGGATTACGTGGTTGTATAACATCACAAGTTCATATCACTTTTGGAATGCTAATCTGTTACCAAAAAGTCCCATGAATAACATTACAATAAATGTGCAAATTAAAATGAATTATATATTGTTTTCTGTATTTTGGAGCCTTTACTAACTACTGATATCATATGAGAAAACCTCAGGTGTTTAAAATTAACGTGAAGTTTTTTTTCAAATAGCTAAACAACTTTACATTTGTTAGTTTATACTTGGCAATGCAAACATAGTCAATGTGATAACAAGAATGGCAACACTTTAAAAAGCAAAAGTAATTTATATATTTCCTGTGAAAGAAACAGGTAAAAACAACTATTGCAAAAATAGTTACTATTGCATATATGTTTTACAACACTTGGGATGTGGAAGTAGGCACATTTAAAGTAAATGCTATGTTCATTTATGTGTGATATAAGTTAATTGCATAAAACATACTTCCCAATAGAATAACAACCATTATCATTGTAATGTTAATAATAGTTTATAGCAATAATCTATTCAATGTAACTAAAACTCTTTTATTTTTATCACATTCTTTTTATAAATATGTATTTCTACATATAAATATGTATTTCTATATTCACATACAGATTAATTAATTAAAAAATTATTATCAGTGAAAGAAGTCAACTTGCTCCAGCTCTCTTTAGGTAACCTTGATTATATTTCTGGTTCTGACACTGTTTTCCACATAGATAATGATTTAGTGAGAAAATATCACTTGTAAGTTTGGCTATATTTAACCAATGAGTAGCATGATTGAGCACTTTTCAATGAGTAGCATGATTGAGCACTTTTATACACACATAAATACATTTGCAAATAATTGTATTTAACAAATGCACATCACAGTTAATAAGTACAAACCTTATCTTTTCCATAGAAGTGGAAAGCATTGGAAATACAAGTTTAGAAGATGAGACTTCAGGAAAATGTATAAGAATTCTACTTGGCAAGTATAATTTGCCTTATTCTGAGACTTGTTGAAGTTTCATTAAATGAATCACAAAACCAATCGAAAGGGAAAATTAACAATGGGAATCATAGTGACACTCAAAGGAACCACAGGTATAGGTAAATTATTGTTATCAATATGGTATCTATGTGCTGTTTCTTTCATTTATTTATAGAATTTAAAATATATTCTTGATAGAAAAGTCCGTTGTTGTTTGTAAATGCTGTAAATTCTTGATGTGGGTTTTTAATTGGTTGCATATATTGGAAACATATTCTTCTACATCATGGTTTGTTTTGTCTTTTAGCCATTTATTTCTCCTTTGATAACAACATTTTGTAATTTCAGCATATTTAAATTCTTTTTTTCTTTTTTTTTTTTGTTTCTAACTTGAGTCTAATATAAGATATATTATCACCTACAAAGATCATGTACTCCCCCCTACTTGTCTATACAAACACTCAAATATATCAGTGCTATTTATTATTGTAAAAAGACCAGCTGCCCCCTGTTCTTATTTTTCTTTTTTTTTAGACAGAGTCTCACTCTGTTGCCCAGGCTAGCATGCTGAGGCATCAGCCTAGCTCACAGCAACCTCAAACTCCTGGGCTCAGGTGATCCTCCTGCCTCAGCCTCCCAAGTAGCTGGGATGCACCACCATGCCTGGCTAATGTTTTCTATATATATTTTAGTTGGCTAATTAATTTCTTTCTATCTTTGGTAGAGACAGGGTCTCGCTCTTGCTCAGGCTGGTTTCAAACTCCTGACCTTAAGCCATCCGCCCACCTCGGCCTCCCAGAGTGCTAGGATTACAGGCCTGAGCTACCATGCCCAGCCCCTGTTTTTCATCAATTCCTCATAAATCAAGAATTCTCAGAAACAAAGGTTTAGATTCAATGCCATCTCTGCTATCCCGTTAATCTATTTTTTGACTCCTGTGTCAACATTTCGTGGGATAAAATACTCTACTTCATATACCTTGGGATGTAGAGGAGCCAGTATATTGCCTTTGTTCTTTTTTGTTTTTTCAGAAAGAGTTAGCTATTCTTGATCCCTTATATTTTCATCTAATTTTCCCAATTAGTGCCGTGCATCTTACTGGAAGGTTTCCCTTTGTAATATCCTGATGTGGGTGAAGCACATGTCTCTCTTCCTTTCACAAATTTGACCTAGTTCTCTAATCCTATGTAGAGTACACAAAATATTTCACATGAAGAACCACACATATAAGCCTTTTTGAATTTCAAACTTGTCATACAAGCATTGGTCACTAAAGCTCTGCAGATTTTTTTCTCCCCGTTGAGGACTCCCTACATGGGCAAGCTTAAATCCAAAGGGCCTTTTCCAGAATAAGCAAACACCCGACGGGAAAAACAATTGAATATTCTCTATTGTTTTGAAATTAGTATGTTCCTTTGGAAATTAGTTCATGTAAAAATAATTGTTTTACACCTCACCCTTGATTTACTATAGGATTTTTAAAAATTATGTAGCTTTTTGTAGGACCATTGCTTCACAGCAACTTACATTTACCAAAATGGATATGGAATACTGATTTAAGATTCTTTATAGGTTCCAATTCTCTCCTAAAATTCTCTGTCTTATTTTTACATTTTAACAAGTTATTTATATTTTAAAGTCCATGCATAAATGTTTTACAACATAATTTTTAGGTCATTTTTTTTAATCTTTGGATTTTCAGTTTTATCCTGTCTTCTCATATATCTGCTTATTTATTATTGTGCACCAGGCATATCTAAGAAAATTGTAGCAGCTATAGCTTGATATTAATTGTTATCTTCTTCAGGAAGTGTTTACTATTACTTTTAGTGGAGTACCATTCTTCCCATATTTTGATGCTATCATTTATTGATTTTATTATTTGAATAAAAATTCTTCTTCTGTGTCTTTTTATGCTTTATTTTAATTAAAAATAGTTCTTAATTATAATAAAATGAAATCAATCAATATTTTCATCAATCAGTTTAGTTGTTCTGATTAAGGTTGCTATGCAATGAACTAACCCAATGTTTATTTGGGTTGAAAAAACATACACTTAACTTTGGTCACAGCTTCTGTGTGTCAGGAATTTAGGGAGGGCTCAGCTAAACCATTCTCTCTTGGGATTACTTACTTGAGGTCAGCAATCCTCTTTCAATAATCACTTAATCAAAGCAGTGATCTCTTGTTTACAACTAAGATTTCTAAATAGCTTAATCCTTGCTACCGGGTAGGGCTTGGATAATTTCAAAGGTTCTCATTTTGAATGTCCAATTAAAAATATAATTAGTGTGCTTGGTCAAAATTCCCTTTTGGAATGGTAGAGGCAGACTCTGATGACAATCCCACTTACACACTCAGGTAATGGTAATACAACCACAGTCTATTTTCTCCAGATACAAATGGAAAATGCAAATTTTCCAATTTGCAGTTTAAGCATGACATTAGTATCCTCTGCTATAACATCTCCATATCCTACCAGTGTCACCACTGGGCATTTTAGAATGCACTGTCTCCCATGGGGATCACTTTAAAATCAGCACCATTTTCTAATAATTTCAAATATTTGTATACTAACCATGGAACATTCCAACAAAATGCTGTGGATTCTCCTGAAGGATGGGAGAGCTGTGGATTCTCCTGAAGGATGGGAGAGCATATCCAGGCCCTTTAGTCAATATCTACATACGGAGTTAATTTGGAGGTCATTACGAGAAATACGGGTCATGTTTGGAGTTGGAACCAATTATTTTTACCCCCTAAATATCAAAAATGCTCTTCTAAATCTCTAGTAGAAATCCCTCAAATTATTCTTTTTAATTGCATTTTTAACATTCATCTCAAATTCCATTCTCCCTTTTATTTTTTTTCTTCTTAGTTTCACTTTCCTTTTGAGTGATATGAATCTTTTTTGCCACATTCAGCCTCTTCCATTGTATCCCAAACTACTAGATCAGTTACTACCTCTTGAATATTTTTCAACCCCCTTCAAAAGTAAAGTTACATAAGCTGTCAAAATTTGCAACCTATGTCAATGACCTTAAATCAGAAATGTCTGTCTGATGTCAACCAACATTCTTGAGTTACATGCAATCGTATCATGCCTATGCTTCAGAAGTATTCCGTTTCTTAGTCAAGAAGAGAATAGGTCAATTTTATTTCCTCTAGGTAAATTTGTTGAAATCTTTCCTTTATCCATTACAATAAAGTTAGTTGTCACCCGCTTCAGAATGGTCATCTCATAGAAGTTTGCCACCAGTTAGGGATCGGCATCAGCCCAAGTAATCTCTTTCACCCAGTTATATATAGAATTAGGAGTGTTCCATCCTGATGTATTCAGAGAATGATGCTGCTCTAGGGTCATCAGACTTCTGTTGATACTTCTCTGTGAAGTGTGTCATTCATTACCAATGTATCCTTAAGATCCAAGGTTTACTAGCTGTGACCCAGGCTATCTTTGTAGGCTTCCAGGTAACCAATCAGTGGTGACTGCCTTGCCTATAAATATAATAGCATCCACAGAGAAGATCATGGAAGTATGGTGAAGTATTTTTCTTATCTTCCTCCCTTTTAATTTCTTTCTTTCTTTTTAGGTTTCATATTCAAAATGATGCTATTAACAGCAAGGGGCCGATATTATTTCTAACTTTCCCCGTGCCTGGCATTTTTTATCTATCAACCTAGTCAGTTTCCCTGGGTTTAGGTTTAAGGTTTCTTAGTTTTAACACTTGGTTAGTTATGTAGTATAGTAAGAACAAATTTCCATATTCCAGCTACTTCGAAAACATCAGCCCATAAATGCCAAGATTATTGATGAAAAGCAAAATATTTTTAGAAAAAAATTGATGGTTATCGTTCTGTTGATAAAACATCAATAGTATATTTATAGGGAAATCTGGTAGAATTAATATTTTTTCATTTAAAATTTCTTTAATTTCTTTTGCAATATTTTGTGATTTTTCAGTTTATGGGACATTCAATTTTTCTCAGATTTATCATTAGGCATTCCATACTGATATTATTGTAAATTGTATTTTTTTTTTTTTATTTTAAAATGTGTGGTTTTCCACTGCTAATGTAGAAAATACAATTCCTTCCTGCAGGGTGGTATCATAGCCCAAATGCCAATTGGAGGCTCTCAGACCAGAAGCATCTCTGTGTACCTCCTGGCCCCTGAGCTGAGTGTGTGGCTGGAATCAATATTTTTAATGCATCCATGAGAAAGGAGGGGAAAATTACATATCCACTAGTATATTTACATAAAATTTTAAAAATTCACAATTGTAATATTTGCTAAATTACTTGAAACTGCAATTATTATATCTTGACTGACTTTATCCCTTCTCAATTTTTCTTAGAATCCCTCTGCCTTATATTAACATATGCATTCTACTTTATTTAATATTACTGAATAGGTATTTTCCACTTTTTATCTTTCAAATTTTTGTAATTAAATTTTAATTTTTGTATTTATTCAGATTTATTTTATAATATATATGTGATGATTCAAATATCTAAATTTATCATTAACTTAAATCTATATTTCTTTTTTCTTCAGACACAAGTATTGCTTTCATATATACTTATATATATGAGTATATTTTTTGTAAAATTTCTGGGAATGCTGGCTTTTCCTGATAACCAGCTTAATTGGAAATAATCTGTTTTAGAGAATATGTAAGTTTGCTTCTGTTGAATGCCAGGTGCATTAAGCTGTGTTTATACTAGTGTCTCCAATTTAGTTCCATGAGATGTATCCTCCATTCCAATACTGATCCTGCTTTTACTGCCATGGATTAAGAATCCCACCTGATTATTTCAGCTCAAAATATTCTATGCTTGCATTTTTCTGTTTGTTTTATTGGCTTTCAATGTTCTCCCCTCTTCATTCATCTATGCAATATTTTGAAATCTATAGATTCAACCTGGTTAAATTTTCTCACAGGTATTCATTCATACATTACTTAGAATGTTGCCAATTCATCAGCCTGTCACCCTGTTCTTGGAAAAGTTGCTATTCCTTTTGCTTCTTATCCTGGAATTTTGACAACCTCTATTTTTTTCTGAACATTTTATATAAAATTATTGTGTTCTGGACTCTTGATTTTGGAGATGTGTTTTCTCATGTGTGTCACAATTAGATAGTGAGTATACAGTCAACAGGAACCACTCTGTGACGATCCTGGAAGACTGTCTGGAGAAGAAATGTGTGCCTAGATTTCAATCTGCATCTTGTTAGCACTGAGAGTGCTACTCAGACCATTGTATGTTCATTTCTTAGCTTGAAGTTGCCTCAGTTGCACAGGCAGCAAAATCTGATTATCAACCAGGCAGGGTTACTGATTCTCACATGAGGATTTTTTTCCTGGCAAAATGCCAGATCATGATGGACACGTTTATTCATATGTTTTGCTGATAACCAGATTTATTTAGTGTTTACAATGAGAATTCAGGTGTTTCAAAAGTATTGGATTTGTATTTGGGCTTTAATGGGGTTTCATGTTGTTAATGGGCCCATGGGCTTAGCATTGCTTTTGAACAAATAGAATCTCACTTATAAAATTATAACATTTTGAAAACACTCCAAAGCCTGTCATAGTGTCACTCTTCATTTTTACTTCTAGTTTTCTGCTTTTTCTTCCTTTGTGCTCATTAAAATTTTTAATTATCTTGATGAGTCAATCTATGAATGTTTTAGTATATTTTTATATTCAGTTTTCAATGTTCAAATTATTTAAAAATAT